>SKCR01029602.1:0-87240 GCA_019454045.1 Zanthoxylum bungeanum | reverse complement strand
AAGCTAAATAAGCGGACCAAATCCAACAAAATGTCAATTCTTGACCCTTCCCTTTCGACTACCGCTTTCCGCGACTTCCGCAACTAAAAAGGTAGTGCCTCCATTCGAGGCTCATCATCGGAACTTACATGAAAAAATGCAGTGCCTACAATGTTTTGATGTTAATGAGCATGATTATTTGAGTGAATTAGTATTTTGTAAATGTTAATTTGGTTGGTTAATTATGACACACAGCAGCGAGTTTTAGGTTAATTAAGTTATGAAATTTGGAATTTGGTAATTTAATTAATTGGGCCTATATTTGGAATTGGGCCTTAAAAGTTGTAATTGGGCTTAATGGGCTTGGTTGTACCAAGTTTGGTTTCGGCTAATTGGTTGGATCCAATTGGGCGCAAAACCATATCCATAAAGTCCAATTATGACTAATGGACCTTTAATATTTTAATTGGGCCTAAATTGGTTTCTTGGCAAATAAGGGTGATTCCTTAAATGCGATTTGGTATTTGGGTTTGACCCATATTGTCCAAAAGTCCATGCCTTAGAAATTAATTAAAAGCCCATTGGACTTCAAATTAAATTGACATTGGATGTTAATCGGGCTTTGACATATCATTTCTTGGAAATGATATTCCTATAAAACAATCAGTGAAAGCTTGGCTTTCATGAAAAATTATCCGTAGAATTCTTTGGAGAGACAGCATTGTTGGATAATATGACCCATAGCGTCACTATTTGCATAGATCATTGTGTTGTTGTAGCAAATTAACTATGTAACAAGGAAATTGCACTCTCGTCATTTTGTGATTAGATCACCATAGATATATAAATGAAGAGAGGTCCCTATGATTAGTTCCTGGATTGAGATGATATGAGACAGTATCAGTCCACGAAGGATTAATCATTAAATATCCCTAGCCGTAGTATTATCGAGACTGGACATCGATAATGCGGAATAGGCTAGTATTGCACTTGTGCGCGTTGTGAGGGCACAACGACATAGTTCTCATATATATAAGTATTGGATACTTGTGCAAGTGCGATAGGAGGTCGTGTTTCACCGATGGTACGGGAAACAGCTTCGCTCTGGATAGACCCTTCGGAATCCCATTGGTATTATGACTAGGTGTCTATGGGAGGCCGAAATCAAGGTAGGTGTGTATAGTCTTAACCTGAGACTTACATCGCTAATACTTACGACAATCGGTAAACTTTGGTTTTGGTGGTTTGGGGATCTTAACTGGTTCTGTGTTCACCTCTTCTGGGTTTATCAGGAATCGTAGTGTATTGGATGTGATGTCAAGACGGAAGTATCACTCCAGTCATAATGGAGATGATGTCACGCAGGATACAGTATTAGTGCTCTTAAGTGATGCGCATCCAATCGTGATATTATGACCAGGTCATGAATATCCGATTATAGAGACTAGTTACCAGACATCCGATATGTGTTTCGGACGGGGCAGACACTTATCCAGCCCCAGCCCTAGCACGTGACTATCTGATACTGGGCCGATACGCACAATACATTAGTATACTATGCTTGATACAGATCTTTGATATTCTTTGATGAATATGTCCGGAGAACTTGGGAAGACTTGGTGCTTTGCTAGGAGTCGACCTTGTCTCGTAAATCGGTAGAACGTAGTACTTGGTACGTACGTGATTCGAATACTCCGACGACCGTATTTACTGCCAGATTATCCGGGGATCTCATGGGTCGCTTCCCGATAATCCACCGATGACGCACAACTTGCACTCTTGAATAATCTGGGATTATATAGAAGAGAGAGAGAAAATTAATCTAGGATTAATTACGGAGATATTTTATCTAGGATAAAATATCGTCTAGAGAGAGATAACGATTAATTTGGAATTAATCGGTAAATTAATATATTCGATATATTATACGAAATTAGATTTCGACGCGGAATTAAAATTAGATTTTAATTCGGGCAAACGAGTTAATTTAGAATTAATTCGTTAGCGACGTAAATAATAATTTCGCTAGCCGCAATTATTCTATTGAATTAACGTCGCGACGTAAGCTCGGTATTTCGGAAATATCGAACCTGAACGCGTGAGTGCACGTGGGCCCACTTTCATTTGGAAACGTGTGGGGCCCACATGACACATGTCATTTTATGCATTATTTTATTCTAATGCATTGCATGGTGATAGTGTACAATACACTCTAAGGTCTTGCATGGAGTTTGAGTGTTTGACACTCTAAGCCATTGCATGTTTTGTGTCATAAGTTTATTAATAATTTAATAAATATTATGGCATAAATATAAATTTATTTTTGGTAAATCATTTTTAACTTAACACAATTAACATCTCTCTCAAAGTTCTCTCTTCTCTCACGCCCAAGGGGCCACAATGCTCACTGTTTTTCATCACAAAAACGTGACTTTGAGGGAAGCTAGAGTGGATTTTCATGGTGACGTGTCTGCTCTGGGTGGCTGGCAATGCGGTCCAATGAAATCCTGCCACGTGTCAGCTTGTAATTGGGTGGAAATTCGGTCCAATAGAATGGTGACACGTGGCGTGCTCTGGTTCATCGATTATTCGGTCCAATAAGAAGATGACACGTGGCACGCGGTTTAGGTGGTCCAATGAGGTGATGACAAGTGGCATGAGGCGCATGTTAGCAAGGGCGGCGGACGTTAGCAAGATCCGGCGCACGTTAGCAAGTCCAACCTATCATATTTGACACGTGGCTGACGGCGCATGCTAGCACATTCGGCGCATCCTGGGCGTCGCGCCGCGAAAGGCTTCAGCGTCGCGACGCTGAAGAGACGAAAATATCCCTGATGACGCATTTTTGTCCGTTTTTGCCCCAAATTGCCTCAAGTGCTTTCCAAACTTTATTTATCTGTAAAATAACAACAAAACACATCAAAACGTTCATAAAACTTGAGAAACAATACAAAACATTAGGCTAAATGAGTGGGAAATAGTGATATAAATACCACTCATCATCTGCGAATCTTGTCTTTTAGGCAAAATGCCTAAATCACCTTTTAGTAGTAAAGGTGAACGTGCCACAGAACTGTTAGCCCTCGTTCATAGCGACGTATGTGGGCCCATGTCTAGCCAGGCTAGAGGTGGATATCATTACTTCGTAACCTTTACGGATGATGCATCTCGTTATGGTTATGTGTATCTAATGAGACACAAGTCGGAAACTTTTGAGAAATTCAAAGAGTTTCGACACGAAGTAGAAAAAGAAACAAGCAAGAGTATTAAGACATTGCGGTCGGACCGTGGTGGCGAGTACTTAAGTTATGAGTTTCAAGATTACTTGAAAGAATATGGTATTCTTTCACAGTGGACTCCTCCTGGAACACCGCAATTAAACAGTGTGTCTGAACGGAGAAACCGTACCTTGTTAGACATGGTAAGGTCGATGATGAGTCGCACTGAGCTACCAATATCCTTCTGGGGATACGCATTAAACAGTGCAGTACTTATTTTGAATAAGGTTCCGTCAAAGTCTGTTGAACAGACTCCATATGAGATATGGACAGGGAGGAAACCAGGTTTCTCTTTCCTGAAGATTTGGGGATGCTGGGCGTATGTTAAATGTTTGGAAGGTACCAAACTAGAACCCAAATCAGATAAATGCCTTTTAGTGGGATATCCTAGGGAAACCAAAGGATATTACTTCTATCACCCACAAGAGAACAAAGTATTTGTTGCTCTACATGCATTTTTCCTTGAGAAGGAATTCCTAGATGCAGTGGTAAGTAGGAGGAAAGTGGAGCTCGATGAAAATCGTAGTGATACTGTTCCTGGCAATGAATCAACGACGGAACATAAACAGACCATCCGGGATGAGTCTGTACCACAATCTTCATATACACAAGGACCGCATAGGTCGGAGAGAGTTAGGACAGTACTTGAGAGGTATGGGTTCCTGATCACGCCTCATGTAGATATTAATCTTATTGAGGATAATGTGTTAGACATTGTGTCCCATAGCGTCACTGTTTGTAAATGATATTGTATTATTGTACAAAATTAACTATGTAATAATGAAATTGCCTTTTGCCATTTTGTAAATATTATTTACTTTGATATATAAATGGCGAAAGTCCATATGATTAGTACTGGATTGAGATGATATGAGACAGTATCAATCCATAAAGGTTTAATCATTAAATATCCCTAGCCGTAGTATTATCGAGACTGGACATCGATAATGCGGAATAGGCTAGTATTGCGCTTGTGCACGTTGTGAGGGCACAACGGCATAGTTCTCATATATTTAAGTATTGGATACTTGTGCAAGTGCGATAGGAGGTTGTGTTTTACCGATGGTAAGAAAACAGCTTCGCTCTGGATAGACCCCGCGGAATCCCATTGGTAGTATGTCTATGTGTCTATGGGAGGCCGCATCAGGGTAGGTGTATATGGTCTTAACCTGAGACTTACATCGCTAGTACTTGCGACAATCGGTAAACTTTGGTTTTGGTGGTTGGGGACCTTAACCGGTTCTGTTGACACCTCTTCTGGGTTTATCGAGAATCGTAGTGTACTGGATGTGATGTCAAGATGGAAGTATCGCTTCAGACATATGGAGGTGATGATCACGCAGGACACAGAACTAGTACTCTATAAAAGGTTGCAACCGTCGGGACAATATGACTAGGTCAGGATTGTCCGATTTAAAGAGACTAGTTGCTTGATGTCCGATATATGTTTCGTACGGGGCAGACACATCTCCAGCCCTAGGCCTAGCATGTGATCATCCGATACTGGATCGATGTACGCAATACTACGGTATACTACGCTTGATATAGATCTTATATTCCTATAAGAATATTTCTGGAGAATTGGGTAGGCATGGCGCTTGCTGAAGCCAACCTTGTCTTGTGAATCGGTAAGAACGTAGTACGAGGTACGTGCGTGTTCGGATTATCCGACGACCGTATACTGCCAACATATCCGGAGATCTCTTGGGTCGCTTCCTGAAGATTCACCTATGATATTTGATTCGAACTTAATTAATCTTGGATTAATTGCGGAGAAACTTTATCTCGGATAAGTGCCTTATTTAGAGAGAGAGAGAACGATTAATTTGGAATTAATCAGTAAGATTATTATATTCGATATTATAATTGAAATTCGATTTCGACGCGAAATTAAAATTAGATTTTAATTCGGGCATACGAGTTAATTTAGAACTAATTCGTTAGCGACGTAAATAATAATTTCGCTAGGCGCGATTATTTATTTAAATTCGATTTAATTAACGTCGCGACGCAAGTTCGGTATTTCGGAAATATCGAACCCGAACGCGTGAGTGGACATGGGCCCACTTTCATTTGGAAACGTGTGGGGCCCACTTGACACATGTCATTGAATGTATATTTTATTGATAATGCATTGCATGGTGATAGTGTATAATACACTCTAATGTTATGCATGGATTTGAGTGTTTGACACTCTAAGCCTTTGCATGGCTTGTGTCATAGATTTATTATTATTTATAAATATTATGGCATAAATATAAATTGATTTTTGTATCAAAAATCAACAAGAACAAAAAAAAATCTCTCTTCTCTCTCTCACTTGGCCGAAAACTGCATGCAGTTTTTTGGTCTTCATCTTCTTCATTTTGGTTGCCAAAAGCTTGAAGAAAGTGTGATTGTTTGGAACATCTCCTCACAAGCAAGGCTAGCACCTTTCAAGGGATCAAAAGAGGTGATAGGGAAACCATCATAGAGCTTGGAATACTCAAAGCTTGGAGCTTTCCACATCTTCTCACCTTGGCCGAAAATCATCCACCTTGGAGCTTCCATCTTGGCTTGATTTTCTTCATCACAAGATATTGTAAGTATGATTCCGCCATACTTCATGTTTATATATATTCTTTGTTGTATTCATATATGCTTAATCTTTCCTTGGGACATATTATAGAAACCAACATAATGAACCGGCTACGTATGAGGAAGCAATACAGAATATTGATTCCGCTTTATGGCAAGAAGCCATGAAGTCCGAGATGGATTCCATGTACGCCAACCAAGTTTGGACACTGGTTGATGCACCAGAAGAGGTAAAGCCTATTGGATGCAGATGGATCTTCAAGAAGAAGACCGACATGGATGGCAACGTGCAAACGTACAAGCTAGGCTTGTAGCAAAGGGGTATCGTCAACAATATGGTATTGATTATGACGAAACTTTCTCACCCGTTGCCATGATTAAATCCATTCGGATAATGCTTGCAATAGCTGCATATTTCGATTACGAGATATGGCAGATGGACGTTAAAACCGCTTTCCTTAACGGAAACCTTTTGGAGGATGTTTATATGCAACAGCCTGACGGTTTTATCGTACCTAGACTTGCAAACAAGGTTTGTAAGTTAAATCGATCCATTTATGGATTGAAGCAAGCATCACGGTCATGGAATCAGCGTTTTGATGAGATCATAAAAGAATATGATTTCGTGCAGAACGCTGATGACCCTTGTGTATACAAGAAGGGGTTAGTGGGAGAGCACTGACTTTTATTGTCCTTTATGTCGACGATGTATTGCTTATAGGCAATGGCATTCCCATGCTAACGTCGGTGAAAGCTTGGCTTTCATTAAAATTCTCCATGAAAGATCTGGGAGAAGCAGCCTTTATTCTGGGAATAAAGATCTACCGAGATAGATCTAGAAAGCTGATTGGACTCCCAGAGTACATATATTGACAAAGTATTGAAGCGATTCAACATGGATCAATCCAAGAAGGGATTGATGCCAATTTCACGTGGTATCCTTCTATCTAAGGACATGTGTCCTAAGACTAAAGAAGAGAGAGATAACATGAGTCGGATACCGTTCGCCTCGGCAGTCGGATCGATCATGTATGCCATGATATGTACGCGACCTGATATGTCATATGCTTTGAGCATGTGCAGTCGCTTTCAGGCCGATCCAGGTGAAGGTCACTGGATGGCAGTTAAGAATATCCTTAAGTATCTTAGACGAACTAAGGATGCTTTCTTAATTTATGGAGGTGGAGAACTTGAGGTATCTGGGTACACCGATGCAAGTTTCCAAACCGACAAGGACGACTTCAAGTCGCAATCGGGGTACATTTTTTGTTTGAATAACGGAGCAGTGAGCTGGAAATCATCCAAGCAAGATACAGTTGCCGATTCAACAACAGAAGCGGAGTATATCGCTGCGTCGGAAGCAGCAAAGGAGGCAGTTTGGATCCGAAAATTCCTGATCGGATTAGGAGTAGTTCCGTTAGCAGCTGAGCCCGTGCCATTGTATTGTGACAATAACGGGGCTATGGCAAAAGCTAAGGAACCAAGATCTCATCAATGATCCAAGCATGTTCTTCGGCGTTACCATCTGATTCGGAAGATTATACATCGTGGCGATGTAAAAGTCGAGAAGGTCGCATCGGATGACAACATTGCAGATCCGATGACGAAAGCTGTTCTTCAGCATGTGTTTGAACGACATATACATAGTTCAGGTATTAGATGCTTGAGTGACTGGCTATAGGCCAAGTGGGAGATTGTTAGACATTATGACCCATAGCGTCACTGTTTTGTAAATGATATTGTATTATTGTACAAAATTAACTATGTGATAATGAAATTGCCTTTTGCCGTTTTGTAAATTATTTACTTTGATATATTAATGGCAAAAGTCCATATGATTAGTTTCGTATTGAGATGATATTAGACAGTATCAATATAAAAGGTTTAATCATTAAATATCCCTAGGTCGAAGTATTATCGAGATCGGACATCGATAATGCGGAATAGACTAGTATTGCACTTGTGCACGTTGTGATGGCACAACGACATAGTTCTCATATATTTAAGTATTGGATACTTATGCAAGTGCGATAGGAGGTTGTGTTTTACCGATGGTACGGAAAACAGCTTCGCTCTGGATAGACCCCGCGGAATCCCATTGGTACTATGTCTGCGTGTCTATGGGAGGCCGCATCAGGGTAGGTGTATATGGTCTTAACCTGAGACTTGCATCGCTAGTACTTGCGACAATCGGTAAACTTTGGTTTTTGTGGTTCGGGGCTTTAAACGGTTCTGTGTACGCCTCTTCTGGGTTTATCGAGAATCGTAGTGTACTGGATGTGATGTCAAGATGGAAGTGTCACTTCAGACATATGGAGATGATGATCACGTAGGATACAGAACTAGTACTCTATAAAAGGTTGCAACCGTCGGGACAATATGACCAGGTCAGGATTGTCCGATTTAAAGAGACTAGTTGTTTGATGTCTGATATATGTTTCGTACGGGGCAGACAAATTTCCAGCCCCAGGCCTAACATGTGATCGTCCGATACTGGATCGATGTACGCGATACTACGGTATACTACGCTTGATAAAGATCTAATATTCCAATAAGAATATTTCTGGAGAATTGGGTAGGCATGGCGCTTTGCTAGAAGCCAACCTTGTCTTGTAAATCGGTAAAAACGTAGTACGAGGTACGTACGTGTTCGGATTATCCAACGACCGTATTTACTGCCAACATATCCGGAGATCTCTTGGGTCGCTTCCTGAAGATTCACCTATGATGTTTGATTCGAACTTTATTAATCTTGGATTAATTACGGAGAAACTTTATCTTGGATAAAATGCCTAATTAGGAGAGAGAACGATTAATTTGGAATTAATCGATAAAATAATATATTCGATATATTAAACGAAATTAGATTTCGACGCGGAATTAAAATCGGATTTTAATTCGGGCAAACGAATTAATTTAGAATTAATTCGTTGGCGATGTGAATAGTAATTTTGCTACGCATAATTATTTAATTTACGTCATGACGGAAATTCGTTAATTCGGAATTAGCGAAACCGAGCCCGAAAGTGTTTGCGGACACATTCGTATTTTGAAACGAGTGGGACCCGCAAATCACATCGCGAAGTCTCATCACTTGACACGACTAGTTGATGGATGTATCTAGTACCCTTTATTGGATGATACATTGTCACTATTCTCAATGTAAGTAGGTGAGGCCATTTAATGGCTTTTTGGGAGGGAAAAACTTTTTTCACGTTTTTGGAGGGATATTTACCAAATATTTTTTGGTAATTGTTATCTCATCTTCACGGTTTTGAAAACATGAAAGAGAAAAACAAAAGAAAACCAAAAGCCTCTCTCCCTCTTCTTCTTGCTCACGCCGTGAGCTTCAACAAGGCAAGAAAAATTGTTTTTCATCCTCTCCATTTTGCTAGCACAATGAAGGATCAAAGGAGGTGATAGGGAAACAACCTTGGAGCTTGGAATACTAAAAGACTTAAAGCTTCTTCTTCATTTCTCCTTGGGCGAAAGTTTCCTCCTTCAAGACTCAAGGATTTTCTTCATCATTTTTTGTCACAAGCTTTGTAAGTATGATTCCGCCATGCTTCAAGCTTTGCATGTATAAATCGTGTGTTTCATTGGCTTATACTTTCTTTGGGACTAATAATAGAAACCTACAGCAGTCACGCTTCCGTGTCCCCATTTGCAACACTTAAGGCAGATATTGGGATATGTCATTTATCTTCCCAAAAGATTATAATGATTTTGCCTTTGCCTTTTTCCACACACCAGAAGCCTTTGGCCATGCCTTGGCCTTCTAGAATTATCGAAGTAAAGTGCGCCTTGCGCTTCTTGCCTTATTGCATACTTTGGCTTTGTCTCCTTGAGAATAGCCATTAACTCTCCAATAGTTTACTATTGCAATTAAGTACTTCTAAGATCTAATGATAGATCTATGAAGATCCTTCAATTTCATTATCATACTTTAAGGATCTAATCCTTAGTTCTGATTAAGAAATTAAGGAGTCTTTTGGCAAGTTTAATGGATTAAGCACTAAAGTTATCATCTCATAAATCTTCCAAAGATTATGTTCTACTATTTGCTTAACTCCGGCCTTAGGCCTAAGATGTTACTTTATAATAAAGTAACTTCTTAATTTTCAGGACCATCCTGAAGTTTTATTCCCAATTGAAAATTAAAGTCGTTTAAATACATTTTCACCCAGGATTATGTTTTAAACACTAATCTTTAAATTTTTTCTTGATCCATTGTCCAACTATTTAATCAACGATTTTAGGTAATATTTATTATAATGATTACTATAGTCCAACTATATAATCAACTATAATTTAATAGGTTAAATTCAATTATATTGATTACTATAATCCAATCATAAAATCAACTATAATTCAATTTATTAATTCAAATGTATTGATTACTATAATCCAATTATATAAACAACTATAAATGAAATAGTTTGAATACAGTCCAACTATTTTATTAAAACAACCATTAAATATTAGTCCAACTAATAATTAATTTATTTGACGAATAATTTTGATATGAGCGCGTATGGAAAGTTACTAAACGAATACTGCAAATTTAATACTTGCCTCCCACTATTTTTCGGCGTGCCTCTAACCCTCTCTGGAGTACTCGGGAAACCTTGTTTCCTAGTGGGCTAGGATCCCGTTAAATAACACACAATCTTGACTTTGGCCAACAAATTGTATGATAATTAACTAGGTAGATCTCTAAGATCAATTAGATCCCATCCAATTCCTAGATCCAGTAGGTGGACATCCAAGTCTGAAACATATATCTTATATATGCCAATATATCCAATATATTGCCTAACCTTTTTCCTCTAAATCAACTAAGCCTTGGATTTGGCACAACAAACTTAGTGATCCCAGTTAAGCGGAACCCATTGACCATGGAAAGCTTCGTAATCAATGTCGATGGACAAGAAGTGATCTTGAGTTTGGCCAAAAAATCACAACTTGGACAAGACAGCAATATGGAACAAAGCTCTCATGATTCAAACACATCCTCGACGGATAAAGGCCTTGACTTTGGCCAACAAACCAATGCCAGTCTTGGATCTTGAGTAAGAATCACTCAATGGAAGGAAAAATGCTTAATATTTTGTGAGGGTTTTTCGCGTGCAATTGGCAACCAATTAATTATCTTTGTTAAGTCTCATCATCATACACCCTTAAACATGCATTCTAAACACATAATAAGGCGCGTAAATAAAATATAATAATGATATGCGGATGGATATTTAACACATTGTTCCTAGAACAAATCTCTCTATTTCCTCTCTCCCGCTAGCACAAGTATTTACTTCTACCCGTTACATAACACTTCTAAAGAAACCTCATTACATTGAGGGGAATAGGTGAGAAGAGAAATACAAAGAGTAAGGAGGTAATAGGCTGGCCACGCAGGTCCAATTAATAAATTCTAAATTATTACAACAATTCCAAAATACCCCACCCATCTAATATCCATCCGATATACATTATTCATACATCGCAACCATGTATCACACAAGCATGTTATCAATCAATCTAATCCAATTAATTAATCTGAATATTAATGACCATCCAATGTTCAAATAACGATTTGATTTTGCTCGAGTCAAACTCGTTTTGCGAATAAGTACTCAAAGTACGAATTCTTGAATTAAATTAAACTACAACATTAAATCCAATTTAATATGTATTTAATACTAATTCACTATTTAATTCCAAATTAAATATTACACTTTATTAACGAACTTTACGACTTAGATTCCAAATCTAATCGTTACGGTCTCAAAGCCCGATTAACATCCAATGTTAATTTAATTTAAAGTCCAATGGGCTTTTAATTAATTTCTAAGGCATGGACTTTTGGTCAATATGGATCAAACCAAAATACCAAAGCCCATTTAAGGAATCACCCTTATTTGCCAAGAAACCAATTTATGCCCATTTGGCCCAATTATTATTAAAGGTCCATTAAGTCATAATTGGACTTTATGGATATGGTTTTGGGCCCAATTGGATCCAACCAATTTAAACTAAACCTATCTTGGTACAACCAAGCCCAATAAGCTCAATTACAACAATTAAAGCCCAATTCCAAAATAGGCCCAATTAATTAAATTACCAAATTCCAAATTTTATAACTTAATTAACCAAAGTGTATTGACATAATTAATTACCCAAATTAACATTTCTAAAACATAAATTTACATAATTAATTATGCTCATTAACATCAAAACATGTCCAACATATTTTAATCAAAAATAAAACCCATTTCATGCTTACTAATCTCGGCAATGGTAGGGATTTCTTTGTCCGATTCGGTTTTAATCCAATCAAATCCAATTCAACATTACCCAATTGATTTCAAGTCATCCAATGAATCAAAACTACCAAGACATTTAGGGCATAGTCATTCTCGGCCAAGCCTAGAATTTTAGGGAAAAATGATCCAATCCAATTTTCATGAAATTGATCCAATACAACTTCAATTAAACATCATTCAAGCATAGTCAATCAATTAATTTAATCAAATCATGCTCAAAATCAATTTACCCAATTTTAACCCTAAGTTAAAGTTTCATGCTCAACCTCGCTCTGATACCATTGTTGGGTTTCTACGGTCTAACTGGGATAGATTCAAGCAAGAAACATACATGTGAATACTCGAAGAAGTTTTGCAATACTTACATCGATCGGCTTTTACGACGCAAGGAACAACAAAAACTTTTTTGCCCTTTGAAACTCCTTCAAGGCTCTTGGCAAAAGTGCAGATTTTTGGATCCTCCAAATTCGGCTATGGTGGATCTCAAGCTCCAAGCTTTGTGATGTTATTCCATGCCCACGGGTGGGTTTCCCTATCACCTTTGTATGTCTCCATTCTGTGCTAGCACTCTTGATTTTGCAATAAAATCATCATCTTGCTTCTCTTCATGTTCTCGGTAGTGGGCAAAAACAGAAGAAGAAAATAGCCTCATTTGAGCGAGAGAGATGGAAGAAGAAAGAAGAGAGAATGTGTTGGTGATTGGATGATTTGTGTATCTAATACACTTAATGAATTTCAAAATTCATTTACCAATTTATTTGCATTTCAAAAGTCAAGCCAATTAAAGCCACAACCACTCCCATCAATCAATGAAGTGACAAGTTGTCACATCACTCAAAGTGATATGTGATTTGACGCTTGATGTGACTAATGATTTGACGCTTGATGTGACTTGTGGGCCACACTTAAATTTGCAATGCGAGTGCGCCCGCAAACACTCCCGGGCTCGGGTTCGCTAATTCCAAATTAACGAATTTTCCATTGCGACGTAATTAAATAATTATGCCTAACAAATCACTATTCATGTCGCTAACGAATTAATTCAAAATTAACTTGTTCGCCCGAATTAAAATCTAATTTCAATTCCGCGTTGAAATCCAAATTTCGTATATATATCAAATATATTATTTATCGATTAATTCCAAATTAATGTATTTCTCTCTTTAATTATATTATCCAGAAAATATCTCCGTAATTAATCCCAGATTAATTTTTCTCTCATCTAATTATTCCCAGATTTAATAAAGTAGAGTCATACGACATCGGTGAATTTCGGGAAGCGACTCATTGAGCTTGGATATGTTGCAGTAAATCCGGTCGTCGACTATACGAACCGTAAGTACCTAGTACTACGTTTTTTCCAATTTAAAAAATAAGGTTGGCTTCTAGCAAAGCGCCTTGCCTACCCAATTCTACAGAAATATCTTACATGAATAGTGAATCTATATCAGGCGAGGTATACGTGAGTATTGCGTATTTCGATATATCAGATGTCCACAGCTAGGCCGGGGGCTGGTGGAATTGTGTCTACCCCGTATGAGCACATATCGGAATCTCTGGTAACTAGTCTCTATAATCGGATAAAACAGGACCTAGTCATTTATCCCGATGGACTGCAAACACAGAGAACCAGTTGTATCCGAAGTGAACATCATCTCCACTATGACTGGAGTGGATACTTAGCTTGACATCACACCCAATACATACGATTCTCAATATGCCCAGCAGAGGAGACACAGTGTTGGAAATCTAATAACCATGTCCCAAGATCAAAAACAAGCAAGATATATATAAGAATGAACTAGATTGAAGTAATGGCGGAAACAATACTCACAAAAACCAAATGTGGATGCAATGGATGAAACAAAAATTGCTCCTTTGTGCAGTGGGGAATTCGGCCAAGCAGTAAAGAGAAGCTCCAAGCTTTAGTTGATCCTTCCAAGCTCTAAGATGAGTTTCCCATAACACCTTGTATGATCCCTTGATGGTGCTAGCCAAAGATGTGTTCTTTATGTTCCAAACAAACACAATTCTTCAAGCTTTTGCAACAAAAACCTGAAAAAATGGAGAGCCAAGAAAACTTCACTGTTTCGGTAATTAGAGAGGGAGAGAGAGAGATGATGATTTGTCTCAAAAATCAATTTATATTTATGTCATAATTATATTAAATAATAATATAAATATGACACAAACCATGCAAAGACTTAGAGTGTCTAACACTCAATTTCCATGCATTACCCTTGAGTGCTTTGTACACTATCTTCATGCATTGCATCTTGTTTAAATAATGCAAATAATGACAAGTGTCATGTGGGCCCCACACGTTTCCAAATGAAAGTGGGCCCACGTGCACTCACGCGTTCGGGTTCGATATTTCCGAAATACCGAGCTTACGTCGCGACGTTAATTAAATCGAATTTAAATAAATAATTGCGCCTAGCGAAATTATTATTTACGTCGCTAACGAATTAATTCTAAATTAACTCGTTTGCCCGAATTAAAATCTAATTTCAATTTCGCGTCGAAATCGAATTCCGATTATTATATCGAATATAATAATTTTACGATTAATTCTAAATTAATCGTTCTCTCTTTATATAGTACTTTATCCAAGATAAAGTCTCTCCGTAATTAATCCAAGATTAATCGAGTTTGAATCATACGTCATCGGTGAATCTTCGGGAAGCGACCCAAGAGACCTCTAGATATGTTGGCAGTAAATCCGGTTGTCGAACTATTCGAACACGTACGTACCAAGTACTACGTTTTTACCGATTTACAAGACAAGGTTAGCTTCTAGCAAAACGCCATGCCTACCCAATTCTCTAGAAATATTCTTACTGGAATATTAGATCTATAACAGGCGTAGTATACCGTAGTATAGTGTATATCGAACCAGTATCGGATGATCACATGTAAGGCCTGGGGCTGGATATGTGTCTGCCCCGTACGATACACATATCGGACATCAAGCAACCAGTCTCTTTGAATCGGATAATCCTGACCTAGTCATATTATCCCGATGGTTGCAACCATTATAGAGTACTAGTTCTGTATCCCTCGCGATCATCATCTCCATATGTCTGAAGTGATACTTCCATCTTGACATCACACCCAGTACACTACGATTCTCGATAAACCCAGAAGAGGTATACACAGAACTCGTTAAAGCCCTGGACCACCAAACCTAAATTTTACCGATTGTCGTAAGTACTAGCGATGCAAATCTCAGGTTAAGATCATATGCACCTACCCTGAAGCGGACTCCCATAGACACGCAGACATACTACCAATGGGACTCCGCGGGGTCTATCCAGAGCGAAGCTGTTTTCCGTACCATCGGTAAAACACAACCTCCTACCGCACTTGCATAAGTATCCAATACTTAAATATATGAGAACTATGCCGTTGTGCCCTCACAACATGCACAAGTGCAGTACTAGTCTATTCCGCATTATCGATGTCCAATCTCGATAATACTACGACTAGGGATATTTAATGATTAAACCTTTATGGATTGATACTGTCTCATATCATCACAATCCGGAACTAATCATAGGGACTTTTACCATTTATATATCAAAGTAAATAAATTACAAAACGGTAAAAGGCAATTTCATTACTACATAGTTAATTTTGTACAATAATACAATATCATTTACAAAATAGTGACGCTATGGGTCATTACTGTCTAACAATCTCCCACTTGGCCTATAGCCAGTCACTCAAGCATCTAATACCTGAACTATGTACATGTCGCTCAAACTTTTCCCGAGGAATAGCCTTCGTCAGCGGATCTGCAATATTATCCTCTGATGCGATCTTCTCGATCTTCACATCGCCACGATGTATGATCTCTCGAATCAGATGGAATCGTCGAAGAACATGTTTGGATCGTTGATGAGACCTTGGTTCCTTAGCCTGTGCTATAGCCCCGCTATTGTCACAATACAATGGAACGGGCTCAGCTGCTAACGGAACTACTCCTAATCCAATTAGGAATTTTCGGATCCAAACTGCCTCTTTTGCTGCTTCAGCTGCTGCAATGTACTCCGCTTCAGTTGTTGAATCGGCAACAGTATCTTGCTTGGAAGATTTCCAGCTCACTGCTCCGTTATTCAAGCAAAATATGTACCCGGTTTGCGACTTGAAGTCGTCTCTGTCGGTTTGGAAACTTGCATCGGTATACCCAGATACCTCAAGTTCTCCATCTCCATAGATTAAGAAAACATCCTTAGTTCTTTTAAGATACCTAAGGATATTCTTAACCGCCATCCAGTGATCCTGTCCTGGATCGGCCTGATATCGACTGCACATGCTCAAAGCATAGGACACATCAGGTCGTGTACATATCATGGCATACATGATCGATCCGACTGCCGAGGCGAACGGAGTCCGA
Organism: Zanthoxylum bungeanum; assembly: GCA_019454045.1. Lineage (NCBI taxonomy): Eukaryota > Viridiplantae > Streptophyta > Magnoliopsida > Sapindales > Rutaceae > Zanthoxylum > Zanthoxylum bungeanum. The sequence goes on along the minus strand of SKCR01029602.1, from coordinate 70,684 downwards.
CTCATGTTGTCTCTCTCATCTTGTGTTTTAGGACACATGTCCCTAGATAGAAAGACGCCATGTGATGTTGGCAACAGTCCCTTCTTGGACTGATCCATGTTGAATCTCTTCAACACTTTATCAATATATGTACTCTGGGAGAGTCCAAGTAGCTTCTAGATCTATCCCGGTAGATCTTTATTCCTAGAATAAAAGCTGCTTCTCCCAGATCTTTCATGGAGAATTTCAATGAAAGCCAAGCTTTCACCGACGTTAACATGGGAATGTCATTGCCTATAAGCAATACATCGTCGACATAAAGGACAATAAAAGTCAGTGCACTCCCACTAACCTTCTTATATACACAAGGATCATCTACGTTTTGAATGAAATCATATTCTTTTATGACCTCATCAAAACGTTGGTTCCATGACCTCGATGCTTGCTTCAGTCCATAAATGGACCGATTTAACTTACAAACCTTGTTTGCAAGTCTTGGTGCGATAAAACCGTCAGGTTGTTGCATATAAACATCCTCCAACAGGTTTCCGTTAAGGAAAGCGGTTTTAACGTCCATCTGCCATATTTCGTAATCGTAATATGCAGCTATTGCAAGCATTATCCGAATGGATTTAATCATGGCAACGGGTGAGAAAGTTTCGTCATAATCAACTCCAAGTTGTTGACGATACCCCTTCGCTACGAGCCTAGCTTTGTACGTTTGTACGTTGCCATCCATGTCTGTCTTCTTCTTGAAGACCCATTTGCATCCAATAGGCTTTACGCCTTCTGGTGCATCAACCAGTGTCCAAACTTGGTTGGTATACATGGAATCCATTTCGGCCTTCATGGCTTCTTGCCATAAAGTGGATTCGATACCCTGTATCGCTTCCTCATACGTAGCCGGTTCAGTATCCTCAATAAGATTAATATCTACATGAGGTGAGATCAGGAATCCATACCTCTCAGGTATTACCCTGACTCTCTCCGACCTACGTAGTCCTTGTGTAATTGAAGATTGTGGTTCAGTCTCATCCTGGATGGACTGTTCATGTTCCGTTCTTGATTCATTGCCAGGAACAGTATCACTACGACTTTCATCGAGTTCTACTTTCCTCCCACTAAACACTGCATTTAGGAATTCCTTCTCAAGGAAAACCGCATGTAGAGCAACAAATACTTTGTTCTCTTTTGGGTTATAGAAGTAATATCCTTTGGTTTCCTTAGGATATCCAACAAATAGGCATTTATCTGATTTGGGTTCAAGTTTGGTACCTTCCAAACGTTTGACGTATGCCCAGCAACCCCAAATCTTCAGGAATGAGAAACCTGGTTTCTTTCCTGTCCATATCTCATACGGAGTCTGTTCAACAGACTTTGACGGAACCCTATTCAAAATAAGAATTGCACTTTCTAATGCATGTCCCCAGAAGGATATAGGCAGCTCAGTGCGACTCATCATCGACCTTACCATGTCAAGCAAGGTACGGTTTCTCCGTTCAGACACACCATTTAATTGTGGTGTTCCAGGAGGAGTCCATTGTGAAAGAATACCATATTCTTTCAAGTAATCTTGAAACTCATTACTTAAGTATTCGCCACCACGGTCCGACCGTAATGTTTTAATACTCTTGCCTGTTTGTTTTTCAACTTCGTGTCGAAACTCTTTGAATTTCTCAAAAGTTTCCGACTTGTGCATCATTAGATACACATAACCATAACGTGATGCATCATCCGTAAAGGTTACGAAGTATCGATATCCACCTCTAGCCTGGCTAGACATGGGCCCACAAACGTCACTATGAACGAGGGCTAACAGTTCAGTGGCGCGTTCACCTTTACCACTAAAAGGTGATTTAGGCATTTTGCCTAATAAACAAGATTCGCAGACGTCATATGAATTTGGATCAAATCCGTCCAAGTACCCACTCTTCGAAAGTGTGGATATGCGAGTCTTGTTGATGTGTCCCAGACGACAATGCCACAAATAAGTTTCTTCTTTTGGATTACTCATTTTGAGCCTTTTGTTTGTTGTTTTTACATTTTGGAGATTCATTTATATTCAAAATATAAAGACCATTATTTGCATCAGCACTGCAAATTTCTGCATCATTCATATATAAATAACACCTGGTGTTTTTAAATACAAAAGTGTACCCTGTTTGGGTTAACAAAGATACAGAAATATATTCCTAGTTAAACTAGGAACAAAATAACAGTCATTTAGTTTAAGTACATGCCCCGAGGGCAGTTCCAAAACAAAAGTGCCTACGGCCAAAACAGCAACAGAAGTTCCATTTCCAACTCGTAGATCTACCTCCCCCGAAGCCAGTCTCCTGCTATCATGCAGATCCTGCACATCAGTACAAATATGAGAACCACAGCCAGAATCAAAAATCCAATTTTTATTAAGACTTGAAGTAGTCATATTTATCTCAATAACAAACATACCTGAGGCCGGAGCCTTGCCCGCCTGTATGTCCTCCTTATGTCCCTTGTTCATGCGGCAGTCACGCTTCCAGTGACCTCTCTTGCCGCATTTCAGGCAAACATCTTGAGACTTGTCCCTTGGCTTCCCAGAAGCCTTTGTTGACTTGGCCTTGCCTTTGTTCTTATGCTTTTCTTCTTAACACCCCCAGTTGCCTTGAGCCCAGCTTTCGGCGTTTGAGATGTTGTTGCAAAGTGCGCCTCGCGCTTGTTGCCTTTCAGAAGTTCTTTCTCTGACTCCTTGAGAATCGACAACAACTCTCCAAGAGTGTCATCCGAATTCATCAGTTTGTAGTTGATGACAATCTGTTTCCAAGTATCGGGTAGTGACTGTAGAAGTACATCTATAGCCAGCTCAGACTCCAAGACTATACCCATATTAACCAGTTCATCAATATCGGCTATCATTTGAGTCCCATGGACCTCAACAGAACTACCATCAGTCATACGGGAGCGAAAGAAAGATTTTCTTCACTAACTCGTACCTCGCCATCCGCTTATTAGTGCGGTGAAGATCTTGCAATCTTGCCATCATATTATAAGGATCCAAGTCCCTATTTTGGCGACGAAAGTGTTGAGTCATTGAAGCAAGCATGATCGACTGAGCCGTGTCACAATCATCACTGTGAGTTTTCCATAACTCCAGCTCAAGTGGCTCAGTGGGCTTAGGCCCGAGAGGTCTTTGTATCGTATACAGTATCCTCTCCGCCCCAAGGACTATCCTTAGGTTCATTTCCCAATCAGCGAAGTTGGTCCCCTTGACACATTGTCACCCATGATGATGTCACGGACATTTACCTTGCTTGCCATCTTAACTACGATAGTCCAACTATCTAGTTAACGATAAATGGGTACAGTCAAACTGTTACAAAAAAATAACATTTTATTAGTCCAACTAATGTTAAAAAATTGACGAAATAAATTTTGTAAGCGCGTAAAGCTAAGTATCTGAATGAAATTGCAAACTCAATACTAGCCTCCCACTATTTTCTACAAGTCTCTAACCCTCTGTTGAGTACTCGGGAAATCCAATTTCCTAGTGGGCTAGGATCCCGTTAAATAACACACAACCTTGACTTTGGCCAACAAGTTGTATGATATTTAACTAGGTAGATCTCGAAGATCAATTGGATCCCATCCAATTCCTAGATCCGGTAGGTGGACATCCAAGTCCGAAACATATATATCTAATACATACGTCAATGTATCCAATACATTTTCCTAACCATTTCCTCTGAATCAACTAAGCCTTGGCTTTGGCACAACAAACCTAATGATTCCAGTTAAGCGGGACCCATTGACAAGGAAAGTTTCGTAATCAATGTCGATGGACAAGAAGTGATCTTGACTTTGGCCAACAAATCACAACTTGGACAGGACACCGATGTGAACAAAACTCTCATGATTCAAACACATCCTCAATTGACAAAGGTCTTGACTTTGGCCAACAAACCAATGCCAATTTCGGATCTTGAGAAAGAATCATTCAACGGAAGGAAAATCGCTTAATATTGTTTGAGGGATTTTTCGCGTAATTGGCAACCAATTAATTTATCTTTGTTAGGTCTCATCATCATACACCCTTAAGCATGCTTCTAAAACATCATAAAGCGCGTAAAGTAAAGTAATAGTGATATGCGGATGGATATATAAACAACTTGTTCCTAGAACAAATCACTCCCTTTCCTCTCCCCGCTAGCACTATTCTACTTCTACCCAATTACATAATACAATAAGAGAAACCTCATTTACATTGAGGGGAATTAGGTGAGAGAGAATACAAAGAGATAAAGAGATAAGGCTGGACACGCAGGTCCAATTTATAAATTCCAAATTTACAATAATTTCTAAAATTACCCTTCCCTTCTAATATCCATCCGATATACACTATTCATACAACACATCCACATTCATTCATTCATTCAAGGCATGTTATACAACCAATCAAATCCAATTAATTAGTCTTTAATTAGGTGACAATACAATGTTCAAACAATTGTTTGCATTTGCGCGAGTCCAACTCGTTTTGAGAATAAATACATATGGTATGAATTCACGAATTATATCGAACTACTCGTTAAATCCAATTTAAGTCGTATTCAATACTAATCCTTTTATTTAATTCTAAATTAAATATTTACACTTTTATTGTGCTTTTATAACTTAGATTCCAAATCTAGTACTTTGGGTCTCAAAGCCCAACTAACATCTAATGTCCGTTTAATTAAAGTCCGATGGGCTTTCTATTGATTTCATTAGGCTTGGGCCTTGGTCAATGTGGGTCAAACCCAATTTCCAAGCCCAATAAGGAATCACCCTCATTTGCCATAAAATCAATATCAAGCCCATAAGGCCCAATTAAACATAAAAGCCCATTTATTACATTTGGACTTAAATGGTGTGATTTAGGCCCATTTTGGATCCAATCCAAATGGTCCAAATCTACTTGGCCCAACCAAGCCCATTTATGACCAAATATATAGTTTTAGGCCCAATTCCAATTTAAGCCCAATTAACTAAATTTTAAAATTCCAAATTTTATAACTTAATTAATTAAAGTGTATTTTCATGATTAATCCTTTAAATCAATATTCCCAAAATATCAAATTAATCTATTAATCATATTTTTATCTTAAATACATGTCCAACATTATTTAATCAAAAAATCAAGTCCCTAATCATCATCAAGCATTCGGCCAAGGTGATTAATATGGTTCCGATTTCGTTTTCAATCCAATCAAGTCACAAATGATCATCTCCATATTATTTCAAGTCATCCAATGTCTTAAAATTAAAAAATCATCTAGTCCTCATGCTTGCATGTATTCGGCCAAGCCACTTTGGGGTTGGAAAAATTAATCCAATTTATTTTCCATGAAATTGATGATGTATAATCCATTTAACATACATCTAAGCATATTTAATCAAGCAAACTCATCAAATCATGCTTCAAACAATTTTCCCCAAATAACATCCTAATATATTTGCATGCATTTTTAGGCTCAATGATACCATTGTTGGAAATCTAATAACCATGTCCCAAGATCAAAAACAAGCAAGATATATATAGAATGAACTAGATTGAAGTAATGGCGGAAACAATACTCACAAAAAACCATGGATGCAATGGATGAAGCGAAAATGCTCCTTTGTGCAGTGGGGAATTCGGCCAAGCATAAAGAGAAGCTCCAAGCTTTAGTTGATCCTTCCAAGCTCTAAGATGAGTTTCCCATAACACCTTGTATGATCCCTTGATGGTGCTAGCCAAAGATTGTGGTTTTATTCCAAACAAACACAAATTCTTCAAGCTTTTGCAAAAAAAACTGAAAATGGAGAGAGCCCAGAACTGTCACAGTTTCGGTAATTAGAGAGGGAGAGAAGATTTGATTTTTGTCTCAAAAATCAATTTATATTTATGTCATAATTATATTAAATAATAATATAATATGACACAAACCATGCAAAGACTTAGAGTGTCTAACACTCAATTTCCATGCATTACCCTTGAGTGCTTTGTACACTATCTTCATGCACATCTTGATTAAATAATGCAAATAATGACAAGTGTCATGTGGGCCCCACACGTTTCCAAATGAAAGTGGGCCCACGTGCACTCACGCGTTCGGGTTCGATATTTCCGAAATACCGAGCTTACGTCGCGACGTTAATTAAATCGAATTTAAATAAATAATTGCGCCTAGCGAAATTATTATTTACGTCGCTAACGAATTAATTCTAAATTAACTCGTTTGCCCGAATAAAATCTAATTTCAATTTCGCGTCGAAATCGAATTCCGATTATTATATCGAATATAATAATTTTACGATTAATTCTAAATTAATCGTTCTCTCTCTTTTATAGTACTTTATCCAAGATAAAGTCTCTCCGTAATTAATCCAAGATTAATCGAGTTTGAATCATACGTCATCGGTGAATCTTCGGGAAGCGACCCAAGAGACCTCTAGATATGTTGGCAGTAAATCCGGTTGTCGAACTATTCGAACACGTACGTACCAAGTACTACGTTTTTACCGATTTACAAGACAAGGTTAGCTTCTAGCAAAACGCCATGCCTACCCAATTCTCTAGAAATATTCTTACTGGAATATTAGATCTATAACAGGCGTGTAGTATACCGTAGTATAGTGTATATCGAACCAGTATCGGATGATCACATGTAAGGCCTGGGGCTGGATATGTGTCTGCCCCGTACGATACACATATCGGACATCAAGCAACCAGTCTCTTTGAATCGGATAATCCTGACCTAGTCATATTATCCCGATGGTTGCAACCATTATAGAGTACTCGTTCTGTATCCCTCGCGATCATCATCTCCATATGTCTGAAGTGATACTTCCATCTTGACATCACACCCAGTACACTACGATTCTCGATAAACCCAGAAGAGGTATACACAGAACTCGTTAAAGCCCTGGACCACCAAACCTAAATTTTACCGATTGTCGTAAGTACTAGCGATGCAAATCTCAGGTTAAGATCATATGCACCTACCCTGAAGCGGACTCCCATAGACACGCAGACATACTACCAATGGGACTCCGGGGGGTCTATCCAGAGCGAAGCTGTTTTCCGTACCATCGGTAAAACACAACCTCCTACCGCACTTGCATAAGTATCCAATACTTAAATATATGAGAACTATGCCGTTGTGCCCTCACAACATGCACAAGTGCAGTACTAGTCTATTCCGCATTATCGATGTCCAATCTCGATAATACTACGACTAGGGATATTTAATGATTAAACCTTTATGGATTGATACTGTCTCATATCATCACAATCCGGAACTAATCATAGGGACTTTTACCATTTATATATCAAAGTAAATAAATTACAAAACGGTAAAAGGCAATTTCATTACTACATAGTTAATTTTGTACAATAATACAATATCATTTACAAAATAGTGACGCTATGGGTCATTACTGTCTAACACACAGAACCTGTAAAGCCCTGGACGGACCAAAAACCAAAGATATTGATTGTCGAAAGTATTTTTAGCGGTGCAAGTCTCAGGTTAAGGACCAAATAAACATACCCTGATTCAGAATTCCATAGAAACATGTCATACTACAAATGGAAATTACGATGGGTCTATCCAGAGCGAAGCTGGTTTCCGACATCGGTAACACAAACCCTCCTATTACATTGCATGAGTATCCTATACCAAATTATATGAGACTATGTCGTTATGCCCTCACAAACACGCAGAAGTGAAATACTAGTCTTTTACGCATTATACGATGGCCATCTCGATATACTTTACTAGGAATCTTTAATGATTAAACCTTCATGGTTGATACTGTCCCAATAATATCAATCCAGGAATAATTCATATGATCTTTCTATCATTTATAATCTTGGTGACTAATCACAAATGATTAAAAGAACAATTTCCTGTGTCACATAGGTAATTTGTTACAACAACACAATGATCTGTTACAAATAGTGACGCTAGGGGTTATTAACTGTCTAACAATGTAACACGTTGTTTTAGAGCCCTTGGACTAACTTTTGAAAGGTAGTCGTAGGGTAGGTCAGTTCACTCGATACATTAAATTCAGATCCTCTCGGAATCCAAAATTATATTCCACTTAAAATGGACAACCTAGACGTTAGTGGGCGAAATAAAGTCATATCGAGGCACATTTTGAATCTCAGTTCGAGACTTATAGAGATCACAGATTATATTTTCGTCTAGCTCTCTCATACTCACAAATTAAATTAAAGGTTTCTATTAAAATATCTAAAATGTTAATTCACTAGGGCCTACCAAGATTATGCGCGGCTTAAACCATAACTCAACTTACAACTAGTGTAATATTAGTGAATATCCAATTTCTACTCTTTAATTTTATTCACTAATTCTAATTGCCTTCAACTAATATTTTACTAATTAAAATAATATAATAAGTTTAATTAAACTCTAAAAAAATATTAATATACTTTGGTTGAAGTCGTCCAGGGCTTTAACGGGTTTCTGTGTACGCCACTTTCTGGGTATATATCGAGAATCGTAGGTGTGTTGGGTGTGATGTCAAGACGAAAGTGTCACTCCAGTCATATGGAGTTGATGATCGCGCAGGGATACATAACTGGTTCTCTAAATAAGTTGCAACGTCGGGAGGATAATATGACTTGGTCATGATTATTCGATATTAAAGAGACTAGTTGCTTGTAATCTGATATATGATCGTACGAGGCAACATTTCCAGCCCCAGGCCTCGCATGTGATCATCCGATACTGGACACAAATATGCAATACTACGTATATTACGCCTCATACAGATCCTTTATTCCTGTAAAGATTTTCGGAGAATTGGGTAGGCATGGCGCTTTGCTAGAGCCAACCTTGTCTTGTAAATCGGTATAAACGTAGTACTTGTTACTTACGTGTTTGGATAGTCCGACGACCGTATTTACTGCCAACATATCCGGGGATCTCATGGGTCGCTTCCCAAAGATTCACCGATGACGTATGACTCGCACTTTAATTAATCTGGGATTAATTAGATGAGAGAGAAAATTAATCTGGGATTAATTGCGGAGATATTTTATCTGGGATAAAATATCATAAAGAGAGATAACGATTAATTTGAAATTAATCGAGAAATTAATATATTTGATATATTAAATGAAATTGGATTTCGACGTGGAATTAAAATTAGATTTTAATTCGGGCGAACGAATTAATTTAGAATTAATTCATTAGCGACGTGAATAGTAATTATGCTTGGCACGATTATTTAATTAAATTAGATTTAATTACGACGCAACGAAAATTCGTTAATTTGGAATTAGCGAACCCGAGCCCGAAATTATTTGCGAGCGCATTTGCATTTCGAATTCAAATGTGGCAAATCAAATCAAGCGTCAAATCGCTAGTCGCATCTAGCGTCACATCATCATCAATCAAGTGATGGATGTCTTTCATTTTGAGTGATTGACGCCAGTCACTATTCATGATTGATGGATTAATGTGAGTTGATTTGAGTAGATGGAAAGCATTTAAGGCTTTGTTTTAGAGGGAAAAATTGGTGTATATGTTTTTTGGAAAATCATTTACCATTTTTCACTCAACATAAACACATCTCTCTCTCTCTTTATTTCTTCCTCATCTCACGCCCACAGTGGGCTATTTTTCTTCTGGTTCTTGGCAGTTCACTGCTGTGGAAATAGAGGAAAATGGAAGCAAAGTGCTTGGTTTTTTCGGCAAAAATCAAGAGAGCTAGCACTCTGAGAGACATGCGAAGGTGATAGGGAAGTCCACCCATGAGCCGGGAACCATTCGACGAAGCTTGGAGCTTGACGAAGGAACTCAAAATGGCCAAACTTGTGAGCTTGGACTACTGCAGTTGCCATGAAACTAGTGAGCAGAAACTGAAATTTTTTTTCGTCAAAGCGTCGCTCAACCAATCGATGTGAGTATTCTGTGACTTTTTCGTTGTATTCGCACGTTTATTTCATTGTTTGTATTCGATCCTATGGACCTAGAAAATCCAACAATGGTATCAGAGCGAGTAAAAGCATGAAATTTGACATAAGGTTAAAATTTCGGTAAAAATGTGTTTGAGCATGTTTAATGAAATTGGATGAATAAGTATGTTTAAATATGTTTTTATTGAGGATTGATTTGATCAATTTGAAGAAATCTTGTTTGGAACAAATTTCCCAAATTTCTTGAGCTTGGCCAAGAGTTATGCCTTATGTTGTCTTGGTGATTTTTGATTTTTTGTTCATTGGATGAATTAGAAATCATTTGGGGATGTTGAATTAATTTTAATTTGATTCAATTGGATTGGATTTGAAATTGGATATAAAATCCTCACTTTGCCGAGACATAACTAGCATGTTTGGGTTTGATTTTGATTAATTTGTGTTGGACACTAATTGATGTAGATGAGCATGATTAATTAGCCTAATTTGTGTTTTAGAAATATTGATTTGGGTGATTAATTATGTTAATTAAAGTATGAAATTTTGAATTTTTTCATTTAATTAAATTGAGCTTGAAATTGGTTTTGGGCTTGTTGTGTTGTTATTGGGCTTAATTGGCTTTGTTGTACAAAGTTAGGTTTAGGCAAAATTACTTGGATCCAATTGGGCCCAAAACCGCTTCCATAAAGCCCAAATGCTACTTAATGAACCTTTAAAATTTTATTGGGTCTAATGGGCCAAAATTGATTTAAAGGCTTATGGGGTAATTCCCGGATTGGACTTTGGTTATCGGTTTGACCCGAGTTGACCAAAAGTCCACGCCTTACGAAATTAATTAAAAGCCCATTGGACTTTAATTAAATTGATGTTAGACGTTAATTGGGCTTTAAGACCCGTATCGATTAAATTTGGAATTTAAGTCGTAAAAGGTTTATAAATAAAGTGTGTTATTTAATTTGGAATTAAATAGCGAATTAGAATTAAATGCGTATTAAATGGGATTTAATTATGTAATTTATTTAATTCGAGAATTCGTACTTTAAGTACTTATTCGCAAAACGAGTTTGACTCGAGCAAAGTCAAATCGTTGTTTGAACATTGGATGGTCACTAATTATCAGATTAATTAATTTGATTAGATTGATTGTTAACATGTTTGTGTGAATACATGGTTACGATGCATGAATAATGTATATCGGATGGATATTAGATGGGTGGGACAATTTTAGAAATTGTGTAATAAATTTATTTTTTTAATTGGACCTGCGTGTCCAGCCTTATCACCTCATATTCTTTGTATTTTATTCTCACATATTCCCCTCAATGTAAATGAGGTTTTTTTAGAAGTGTAGTGTAACGGGTAGAAGTAATATTTGTGCTAGCGGGAGAGAGAAATGGAGAGATATGATCTAGGATGAATGTGTAAAGTATCCATCCGCATATCATTATTATTTTACATATGCGCTTTATTATGTGTTTAGAATGCATGTTTAAGGGTGTATGATGATGAGACCTTAACAAAGATAATAAATTTCCTTCCATTGAGTGATTCTCACTCAAGATCTAAGACGGCATTGGTTTGTTGGCAAAGTCAAGGCCTTTGTATGCCGAAGATATGTTTGAATCACGAAGGCTTTGTTACATTTCAGTGTCTTGTCCAAGTTGTCGTTTGTTGGCCAAAGTCAAGACCACTTCTCGTCCATCGACATTGATTACGAATCTTTCCATGGTCAATGGGTCGCGCTTGACTAGGATCACTAAGTTTGTTGTGCCAAAGCCAAGGCTTAGTTGATTCAGAGGAAAATGGTTAGGTAATACATTGGATGTATTGGCGTATATAAGATATATGTTTCGGACTTGGATGTCCCCCTACCGGCTCTAGGAATTGGATTGGATCCAATCGATCTTAGAGATCTACCTCGTTAATTATCATACAATTTGTTGGCCAAAGTCAAGATTGTGTGATATTTAACGGGATCCTAGCCCACTAGGAAACACGGTTTCCCGAGTACTCGACAGAGGGTTAGAGGCTCGCCGAAAATTAGTGGGAGGCAAGAATTGAATTTGCAATATTCGTTCAATTACTCGCCATACGCGCTCAAACAATATCACTCGTCAAAATGAATTAAATGTTAGTTGAACTGATATTTAAATTGTTGTTTTATAAATAGTTGGACTATATATTCAAACTATTCATTTATATTTGATTATATAATTGGATTATAATAATTAATATATTTGATTTAATTAATTATAGTTGATTAAAATAGTTGGACTACAATAATCATTATAATTAATGGTACCTTAATCATTGATTAAATAGTTGGACTATTAAAGTCAAGATAAAATTGAAAGATTGACGTTTAATTCATAATCCTAGGGAAAATGTAATTAAATTCTTTAATTTTCAAAATTAGGAATAAATTTTCAGGATGGTCCTGGAAAATAATAAGTTATTTTATTTGATAAAATAATAAATTCAGCCTAATGCCCGGACTTAAGAAAATAGTAGAGCATAATTTTTGGAAGATTTATGTGATGACAACTTAAGTGCTTAATCCATTATACTTGTCAAGTAGACTCTTTAATTTCTGAATCAGAACTAAGGATTAGATCCTTAAAGTATGATGAAGAAATTAAAGGATCTTCATAAATCTATGTTTAGAATTTAGAAGTACTAAAATTGCGAAAGTTAACTCTTGGAGGGTTAACGACTATTCTCAATGAGATAAAGTCAAACTTTGCAATTAGGCAAGTAGCGCAAGGCGCACCTTACTTCGATATTCTAGAAACCATTGTAGACAACAGAACCTGGGCGACGCTGTTCTAGGCTCGCGGCCTGGTTGGGAAGTACGAAATAACATGGAGTCGCCACCCGGTGTGAACCGAGACAAAGATTTAAGGCCGCACTCACCCCTCGCAAGGGAAGACCTCAAACCGTTGGGTTCAGAATGGTCCCTTACTTATGTCACTTGTGATGATAGAATTTGTGCAATTAATCAACCGAGTCTACTCAATAATCATGCTCAATGGTACTTAGATCTAACATGCATTCATCCAAATAACTCCACGCAATATAACACAACAAGCATATTGAACCATTAAACCAAAGTAAACAAATAACTAATTAAACATAAACATAAACTAAACGAAACATCATGCATAAAGAATGAAGGAACAACATGCCTAAATAACACAATCATGTTTTGGAAATTAAATAACAAGATTAAATTAAATCATGCTTAAAATAATAAATAAACGACCTAGAACTATGACATGCTCAAATAAAAATTTGGATGAGACGAGATATGTATATCTTAAGTGGTACGTGACATTATATCCCGAGTGCAGACCGCACTACCGTCCATTCGGAATCGGCTACGGAATTTACGCCCGGGTTTCCATCCGATATACCACAAAAGGGAACACATGTCCCGCTCATCCAACAATCACATCATGCTTCAAACGACTCTCATGCAATAATATTTTAAAATAAATGAAATAAAACGAAAGAAGATAAATAAAAGGGGTGCCCTCAGGTCTAACCTCTTTTGTCGTCTCTCGAAAGGGCGTTACACGTCTGTTGGAAGGGTGAATGATCCGCAACTCTTTTGGTTCACTAACTCAACGTCTTTCCTTGTTGTTTTGCTGCTCGGGCTGCTATTTTTACTCCGTTTCGCTGCCGTTTTTCTGCTGCGTTTCAAGTCACTGTTTTGGTAATTTAGGCTACTGTTTTTGTTGGTGTTTTAGGTGCGGTTTTGGGTGGTATTTTGTGGCAGTCTTCAGGGGTGTTCTTGACTGTTTTAAGGCTACAACTGGGTAGTTTTGTGTGTCTAATATACTGCAGTTCAGGGAGGATTTAAGGGACGTATGGCGTGCGGTTTGGCAAAGTGCAGGGGACTGTTTGCGTGAGATGCAAGGGCTATTTCAGTGGGCAGATTTGGTGCTGGTTGTGCGCGTGTAGGTGTGATTTTGTGGCTTGGTCCGAGGGCATTAAGTGTATTATGTTTGTGGGTGCACGTGATTAGGGATGATGAATGGCATGGCTTGTGAGGGAATAGAGGTCAGAGGTGTGTGCTTATTTAGCGTGGAAGGCTTGAGTGAAGGGCGTGGCAGCAGGTGTGTGAACGTGGTGAGCTTGAAGCTAGGCGATGGTGCAAGTGTACGCTGATGGTGGGCTTCACGTGAGGCTAATTGAAAGGAGAGGCAGGTGGCGTTGTGGACAAGGTGGCAATTTGAGGGTGAGTTTGTTACTGGTTGAAGGGTTTCGTTGTGGCCTTTAGGGTTTGTGGCCGTGGTTCTTTGTTGATGAAGCTAGGGCTTGTGTCTCACGGTTTGAGAGTGAGATAGCGGGCGAAGGTCAGAGGAAGATGATCAAGGTCGGCCGCTGGCTTGTGAGTTAGGTGTGCTATTTGTGCGTGGGTGATCTTGGTTCGTGGGAATGAGGAGGCAAATGTTGGTGGCGTACGTTGGTTGTGTTGAAGGCTAGGGTTCGTGTCGTGTAGGGTTGTGATTAGTGTGAGGCTTATAGGGGCTAATGGACTGCGGCTGCTGGGATCAGTGTGTATGAAAGGGTAGCTGTGAAGGTTTGCTGATGGACGTGAGGGTGAGGGCCAAGGAGGCGTGTGTGCAGTGAAGGTGGCTAGGGTGTTTTGGGTTTTGTCGTGATCCAAGAGGGGTATTATACGTGAATTGGCTTATGGTGTTGTTGTGGTCAGTTTAGGGTTGCCCTGAAGGAGAGAGCCGGCCGTGGACCTTGTGAGCAGTGTGCGACGGAGGCATGATTAGGGTTCTTTCATTGTTTTCCGTGAGAGAGAGACAAAGGCTGTGCGTGTAGCTAGGGTTTATTTTGTTTTTGGGTTTTTTTATAGTGAGAGGGTTGGGGAATTAGGGTTATGCATGGCTTTAATAGGAAATAAAAATCAATTAATTGGGGAATTTATTTAAATTTGGTGAGTGGTTTATTTGTTTTAGGAAAATATTTATTTAATTTTAATATTAGTTTTAATTTAATTTAAATTTAATTTGTTTTAATTTAATTTAAATTGGAATTAATTTGATTTAGTTTAAATGGATTTTAATTTGATTTAGTTTAATTTCAATTTAGTTATTTAATTTAATTTTAATTATTTTTTAATTCAATTTAATTTGTGACATTTATTTTAAATGTTTTAATTTATTTAATTTGTGAGATGTGATTTAATGGGTTTGGTGTGTTTTAAAATAGCGGTCCAACAAGCGAACCCGAAGCGAAACAAGCGAGTTAAATCCGACCAAAATATCAATTTCCAACTTTACCCTTCCGACGTCTGTTTCCCGCGGCTTTCACAATCAAAGAGATAGTGTCTCCATACGAGACTCATCATCGGGACTTATATGTAAAAACTCAGTGTCTACAGTCGCCCCCACTTTGATGGGACTTGTGCAGTGTGTGACTTTGAACAATCCTATCAAAGTTATGCAATGCATTTTTACTTACCTGGCTCGCCAGCTGCCACCTGACTCACCTGTTGCCTCGAACTGAGGTGATGATGCAGTGGACCTCGATCCTAGGACGCATCCCAATAACTGCAACCGACAACAGGGGCCTCGACCCTGGGACGCATCCCAATACCGCTGACAATGTGGGCCTCGACCCTGGGACGCATCCCAAAAACCAAAGATGCAGTGGGCCTCGACCTTGGGACGCATCCCAATAACTGTAACCGACAACGGGGGCCTCGACCCTGGGACGCATCCCAATAACTGCAACCGACAACGGGGGCCTCGACCCTGGGACGCATCTCAATACCGCTGACAAAATATGGGCCTCGACCCTGGGACGCATCCCGAAAATGATGATGTAGTGGGCACCTCGACCCGGAACTACAACCGACAACGGGGGCACCTCGACCCTGGGTACCTCGACCCAACACCGCTGACAATAGGGACATCACCCTCGAACTGATGATGTATTGGGCACCTCGACCCGGAACTACAACCAACAACGGGGGCACCTCGACCCTAGGCACCTCGACCCAACACCGCTGACAATAGGGACATCGCCCTCAAACTGATGATGTAGCGGGCACATCGACCTCGAACTACAACCGACAACGGGGCCACCTCGACCCAACACCGCTGAAAATAGGGACCTCGCCCTTGAACTAATGATGTAGTGGGTCCTCGACCCTGGGACGCATCCCGGAACTACAACTGATGATGCAGTGGGCCTCGACCCTGGGACGCATCCCGGAACTGCAACCGACAACGGGGGCACCTCGACCCAATATTGCTGAGAAAGTGGGCCTCGTCCTCAAACTGATGATGTAGTGGGTCATCGACCCTGGGACGCATCCCGGAACTACAATCGACAACGGGGGCACCTCGACCATGGGCACCTCGACCCAATACCGCTGACAAAGTGGGCCTCGCCCTCAAACTGATGTGGGCCTCGCCCCAAACTGAAACTAATGTGGGCCTCACCCCTAGACTGATACTGATGTGGGCCTCAACCTTGGGATTCATCCCCAAAACTGATACTGATGCTGATGTTGGACTCGACCCTGGGACTCATCCCCGAAACCGATACTGTCGTGGGCCTCGACCCTAGGACTCATCCCCAAAACTGATACTGATGTAGGCCTCAACCCTAAAACTGATGCTGATGCTGATGTGGGCCTCAACCCTGAGACTCATCCTCAAATCTGATATTGATGCAGTGGGCCTCAACCCTGGGACTCATCCCCAAATCTGATATTGATGTTGTGGGCCTCGCCCCCCAAGCTGATACTGATGTGGGCCTCGACCCCAAAACTGATACTGATAATGTGGGCCTAGCCCCCAAGTTGATACTGATGTGGGCCTCGACCCCAAACTGATACTGATAATGTGGGCCTCGCCCCCCAAGCTGATACTGATACTGATGTGGGCCTCGACCCCAACCTGATACTGATAATGTGGGCCTCGCCCCCAAGTTGATATTGCCCCAACCTGATACTGATAATGCGGGCCTCGCCCACAAGTTGATACTGATACTGACGTGGGCCTCAGCCCCAAACTGATACTAATACTGAAGTGTCTCCATACCCGGAGTGCCATACCCGGTAAAACTGATACTGATGTCTCTGTACCCGGAGTGCCATACCTGGCAAGACTGCCCGGCTTGTTCATTCCTAAACTGTGTTTCCATTCTCGGAGTGCCATTCCCGGCTTGTTCATTCCCGAACTGTGTTCCATTCTTGGAGTGTCATTCTCGGCTTGTTCATTCCCGAACTGTGTTTCCATTCTCGGAGTTTCATTCCCGACTTGTTAATTCCCGAACTGTGTGTTTCCATTCTCGGCTTGTTCATTCTCAAACCTTGCTCCATTATCGGATTGCCATTCTCGGCTTGTTCATTCTCGAACTCTGCTCCATTCTCGGATTGCCATTCTCGGCTTGTCCATTCTCGAACTCAGCTCCATTCTCCAATTACCATTCTCGGTTTGTTCATTCTCGAACCTTACTCCATCCTCGGATTACCTTCTCGGCAAAACTGAAACTGAACTAAAGTGGGCCTCGCCCTCAGAGTGCCATACTCGGCCAGACTGATTCTGAACTAATGTGGGCTTCGCCCCCAGAGTGCCATACCCGGCAAGACTAATACTGATAATGATATGGGCCTCGCCCCCAGAGTGTCATACCCGGCAAGACTAATACTGATAATGATATGGGCCTCGCCCCCGAACTGTTACTCATATGGGCATCGCCCCCAGAGTGCCATACTCGACCAGACTAATAATGATAATGTGGGCTTCGCCCCCAGAGTACCATACCCAGCAAGACTGATGCTGATGCTAATGTGGGCCTCCCCCCAGAGTGCCCTACCGGGGGAAACTGATGCTGATGGTTCATTTCCGAACTGTGCTGAATGTGGGCTTTATTCCTGAAACTGGTGATAATGTGGGCCTTGACCCTAGGATTCATTCCAAAACTCTATGATGCAGGCCTCGACCCTGGGATTCATTCCCGGACCCATTTCAAAACTCTGCTAATGTGGGCCTCGGCCTTGGGATTCATTCCCGGATTCATTCCAAAACTCTATTGATGTGGCCTCGACCCTGGGACTCATCCCCAAAACTGAAACTGATTTGGGCCTCAACCCTGGGACTCATCCCCAAAACTACTACTCATACGTTACTGATTCTGGTTGGCTTGTCTTTGCCGATTTCTCTTTTTTTTTGAAACCTGTGAATACAAAACAAAACAAACACAAAGAAAGAATGCAAAATATGTTACGTGTATGCATACATGCATGAATGAATTTCCTATTCCGCTGGGTTAGGTTTTCCGCCAGTTCTCCAAGTGATTGCTCGGCCTTCTCTCTGGTCTCGTGGCTCAATTTCTTGTTATGTCCCGGATTCGCGATGTGGTAGACTGGTCGCCCCCAGTCTTGGTTTAGCTTTCTGCACTCCGCTGTTTTGTACTTGGTCAAGATGAACCACATGGTGGGGCCTTCCATATCATCATGCTATAGGCTATGAATTAGTCTCAATAGTTATACATATCATTGTCCTCAAAGAATGCTCAGTAATGAAACCAGAGAACCTTCAAAACACCCAATGTAACTCAAATCCAAGTCTTTGGATAAATGATCTAAGCCAGACTCAAAGTGTGTGTGTGCAAAGGTTCTTTCACAGCTTGATCCTTAAGCAAGCCAACTCAATGATTTCGTTTCAAAAATCGGGATCGGTGGGTCAAACCAACCTAGATGTCTCAATTATGTTCTGCAATTATTTTTTTGTGCTCAATATGGTATGGTTTTATCTTTCTTTTCCTTTGTCTCTCATTTTTTCTCTTTTCATTTTGAACATCTTTTTTTTTTCATTTTCTTTCCTTTTTTTTTTAACACACCTACCCTTTAAGGTAGCATTTCTCCTCATGGTGGTTCTAATACTCGCCCATGGGTAGCTTCACGCTTATCGGTTATAGGCGGTTTATTTTTTTTCAGAGATTTCTTTTATTTTCAACCATACCACACATCATAACACATGCAAGTCAGGATAGACATCTAAGCAAACGGTCATTCACCGACCTACACTTTCTTCGACTAGTCACTTTGCTAACTACTCAGGTTTTCACCGCTAAGAACCTATAGTGAAGTGCTTACGAGTCTAGCATAGATCAACAATTCAAAGCATCAGATAAAAGCACATCAAGAGTTTATCGTTTCTAAGATTTCATCCTAAAGCAAACGATTTCATCATCAGACTTATGCCTAACTATTAAGAACTACACAACCCTTCTTTTTTTCTTTTTTTTTTCTTCTTCTTTTTTTCTTTTTCTTTTTCTTTTTCTTTTTCTTTTTTTTTTCTCTTCTCTTTTTTCTCTTTTTTTTTAAGGCCACCCCAATGGTCTTTCTATCCTTGCCGTAAGTTTTCTGTTTCTCAATTTCTTTTCCCCGCTATCCATGTTTGCTAAACTCCTCTTGACAAACATTTTTTTTTTCTATAACCCAACGTATATCTATGATGGCTTTTAAGAAACGGGGTTACATGATGCGTGTATGCATGAGATGCATGCGACATTTGAGATATAATATGCATGTGGTTATCAAAAGCATAAAGGGGCAACTTCTATAGGATATCCAATTATCGTTCTCATGCGGGTTATGACAATGCCTTTGATTGAACTCCCTCAACCCACTATAGAAACGGTCAACTAATGCACAAATTATACACATCACAAGACATGATTTCGAGGCCAATTCTCTTATCCCCAGTGGAGTCGCCAGACTGTAGACAACAGAACATGGGCGACGCTGTTCTAGGCTCGCGGCCTGGTTAGGAAGTACGAAATAACATGGAGTCGCCACCCGGTGTGAACCGGGACAAAGGTTTAAGGCCGCACTCACCCCTCGCAAGGGAAGACCTCAAACCGTTGGGTTCGGAATGGTCCTTTACTTATGTCACTTGTGATGATATAATTTGTGCAATTAATCAACCGAGTCTACTCAATAATCATGCTCAAGGGTACTTAGATCTAACATGCTTTCATCCAAATAACTCCACGCAATATAACACAACAAGCATATTGAACCATTAAACCAAAGTAAACAAATAACTAATTAAACATAAACATAAACTAAACGAAACATCATGCATAAAGAATGAAGGAACAACATGCCTAAATAACACAATCATGTTTTGGAAATTAAATAATAAGATTAAATTAAATCATGCTTAAAATAATAAATAAACGACCTAGAACTATGACATGCTCAAATAAAAATTTGGATGAGACAAGATATGTATATCTTAAGTGGTACGTGGCATTGTATCCTGAGTGGAGACCGCACTACCGTCCATTCGGAATCGGCTACGGAATTTACGTCCGAGTTTCCATCCGAAATACCACAAAAGGGAACATATGTCCCCCGCTCATCCAATAATCACATCATGCTTCAAACGACTCTCATGCAATAATATTTTAAAATAAATGAAATAAAACGAAAGAAGATAAATAAAAGGGGTGCCCTCAGGTCTAACCTCTTTTGTCGTCTCTCGAAAAGGCGTTACACGTCCGTTGGAAGGGTGAATGATCCGCAACTCTTTTGGTTCACTAACTCAATGTCTTTCCTCGTTGTTTTGCTGCTCAGGCTGCTGTTTTTACTCCATTTCGCTGCCGTTTTGCTGCTGCGTTTCAGGTCACTGTTTTGGTAATTTAGGCTACTGTTTCTGTGGTGTTTTAGGTGCGGTTTTGGGTGGTATTTTGCGGCAGTCTTCAGGGGTTGTTCTGGATTGTTTTAAGGCTACAACTGGGCAGTTTTGTGTGTCTAATATACTGCAGTTCAGGGAGGATTTAAGGGACGTATGGCGTGCGGTTTGGCAAAGTGCAGGGGACTGTTTGTGTGAGATGCAAGGGCTATTTCAGTGGGCAGATTTGGTGCTGGTTGTGCGCGTGTAGGTGTGAGTTTATGGCTTGGTCCGAGGGCATTAAGTGTATTATGTTTGTGGGTACACGTGATTAGGGATGATGATGGCATGGCTTGTGAGGGAATAGAGGTCAGGGGTGTGTTCTTATTTAGCGTGGAAGGCTTGAGTGAAGGGCGTGGCAGCAGGTGCGTGAACGTGGTGAGCTTGAAGCTAGGCGATGGTGCAAGTGTACGCTGATGGTGGGCTTCACGTGAGGCTAATTGAAAGGAGAGGCAGGTGGCGTTGTGGACAAGGTGGCAATTTGAGGGTGAGATTGTTACTGGTTGAAGGGTTTCGTTGTGGCCTTTAGGGTTTGTGGCCGTGGTTCTTTGTTGATGAAGCTAGGGCTTGTGTCTCATGGTTTGAGAGAGAGATAGCGGGCGAAGGTCAGAGGAAGATGATCAAGGTCGGCCGTTGGCTTGTGAGTTAGGTGTGCTATTTGTGCGTGGGTGATCTTGGTTCGTGGGAATGGGGAGGCAAATGTTGGTGGCGTACGTTGGTTGTGTTGAAGGCTAGGGTTCGTGTCGTGTAGGGTTGTGATTTGCGTGAGGCTTATAGGGGCTAATGACTGCGCGGCGCTGGGATCAGTGTGTATGAAAGGGTAGCTGTGAAGGTTTGTTGATGGACGTGAGGGTGAGGCCAAGGAGGGAGGCGTGTGTGTAGTGAAGGTGGCTAGGGTGTTTTGGGTTTTTTGCCGTGATCCAGGAGGGGTATTATACGTGAATTGGCTTATGGTGTTGTTGTGGTCTCGTTAGGGTTGCCGTGAAGGAGAGAGCCGGTCTTGGACCTTGTGAGCAGTGTGCGACGGAGGCATGATTAGGGTTCTTTCATGTTTGCCGTGAGAGAGAGACAAGGTTGTGCGTGTGTGTAGCTGGGTTTATTTTGTTTTTGGGTTTTTTTTATAGTGAGAGGGTAGGGGAATTAGAGTTATGCATAGCTTTAATAGGAAATAAAAATTAATTAATTGGGGAATTTATTTAAATTTGGTGAGGTGGTTTATTTGT
This sequence comes from Zanthoxylum bungeanum, assembly GCA_019454045.1. Taxonomy (NCBI): domain Eukaryota; kingdom Viridiplantae; phylum Streptophyta; class Magnoliopsida; order Sapindales; family Rutaceae; genus Zanthoxylum; species Zanthoxylum bungeanum. The sequence continues at coordinate 48,821 of SKCR01029602.1, read as the reverse complement.
TTAGGAAAAGATTTATTTAATTTTGATATTAGTTTAATTTAATTTAAATTTAATTTGTTTTAATTTAATTTAAATTGGAATTAATTTGATTTAGTTTAAATGATTTTAATTTGATTTAGTTTAATTTCAATTTAGTTATTTAATTTAATTTAAATTATTTTTTAATTCAATTTAATTTGTGACATATATTTTAAATGTTTTAATTATTTAATTTGTGAGATGTGATTTAATGGGTTTGGTGTGTTTTAAAATAGAGGTCCAACAAGCGAACCCGAAGCGAAACAACCGAGTTAAATCCGACCAAAATATCAATTTCCAACTTTACCCTTCCGACGTCTGTTTCTCGTGGCTTTCACAATCAAAGAGGTAGTGTCTCCATACGAGACTCATCATCGGGACTTATATGTAAAAACACAGTGTCTACACCCATGGCTTGGTCAAAGGCTTCTAGAGTGTTGAAACGGGGAAAGGCAAAATCATTATAATCTTCTGGGTAGATAAATGACATATCCCAAAATGTCTGTTAAATATGGCAAACGGGATCGCGGAAGTGTGACTACTGTTTGGACAAAGCAGACATGAAGGAATTGAAGAACGAGCAAGGCTCTGACTTCAAATATGTTTGTCATAAATATATTCACTACTAGTATTAAAATTGGATTTTAGATACTTAGTGTGATATATATATATTGATGTTCAGAATCTGTTTTGTACAGGATACTGACTTCAATAGAGATTAATATGCAAATTTGAAACGGGACGAAAGTCGTTTTAACCGTAGATACCTGAATTTATGAACTACCTTCGGGTTAGTACTTAAATAAGGAATCTGTTATAATGTAACTAGTTTGACTAGATACATTATCTCTATATCAGTGTTAAATCCGTTGCGGATTGAACCTATATTCTAGAACACTAAAGTGTTTTATTATATAAAAATGATATTGAGATAATTACATTAGATGTAAATAAAAGTATTTATATTTTGAATATAAAAAATCTCAAATCTTAAACATGACAAACAATAGCTCAAACTGATTTGATCAGTTGAAACTTAAATGTGGCATTGTTGTCTGGGAACATAATTAAACAAGAATCGTATATCCACACTTTTGAATAGTGGGTACTCGGACAGTTTTGATTCCAATCAAATAAAGTCTACGAATCTAGTTTATTGGGCAATGTGCCTAAAACACTATTTACTTGGTAAAAGTGTAAATGCCACTGATCTGTTAGCCCTAGTTCATAGTGAAGCAAGTGGGCCCATGTCTAGCTAGGCTAGAGGTGGATATGAATATTACGTGACCTTTACGGATGTGGAATCGCATTATGGTTATGTGTTCTTTTTGAAGAACACAAATCAGAAACTTTTACAGTTTCGACATGAAATAGACAAACAGATCGGCTATAATATTATACCGTCACGGTGAGATCGTAATGAAAATACTTAAGCAATAAGTTTCTTAAATACTTGAAAGTGTATAATATTCTTTCAATGAGGACTCCTCCCGGAACACGTCATTCTGACGGTGTGTCCGAACAGATTAATCGAATTATGTTAGACATGATAAAGCTAATCATTAGTCCCTCTGAGCTACCATTTCCTTCAACGGATACGCTTTAACAGTGCAAGAACTTATTTAGAATAAGGTTCCATAATAGTCTGTTTGACAGATTTCATATTAGATATGAACAGGAAAGAAACCAGGTTTCACATTCCATATTATTTGGATATGCTAGGCATATGTTTGGATGATACCAAACTAAAACCCAAATTGGATAAGTGCCAATTGTAGGTTATCCTAGGGATACCCTAAGTATTGTACTTATACAACTCACAAGAGAACAATTAGATCGTTGCTCACCATGCGGTTTTCCTAAGAGGAATACCGATATGCAGTGGTAAGTGGGAGGATAGTAAAACTCGATGAAAATCGGAGTAATACTGTCCAGGCATCGAATCCTAATGGAACACAAATAGTTCATCAAGGATGAAACTATACCATAATCTTCGAATACACAAGAACCGCGTATGTCGGAGAGAATCAGAAAATAACCTGGGGTATGGGTTTCTGATCTCACCTCATAAAGATGTCTATCTTATTGAGGAATACCAACTAACTGCGTATGAGGAAGTGATACAAGGTATTGACTCCCTATTATGACAAAGTGTCATGAGTCCGAAATGGATTCCATTTATATCAACAAGTTTAGAACTAGTTGATGTACCGCAAGGCATTGTGCCTATTGGTACTATATAATTCTTCAAGGAAGACATACATGGATGGCAACATACCAACGTATAAAGCTAGGCTTTTAGCGAAAAAGGTATCGTTATCAGCATTATGTTGATTTCGATTCAACCTTTTAACTGTTGCCATGGTAAATCCATTTGGATAATGCTTGCTAATGCTACATGTTTCATTTATGAAATATGTCAGCTTTACGGGAAAATCGCTTTCCTGAAAAGGAAACCTTTTGGAGGATGTTTAAAACATCATGTCGATTTTGTCGTATAAAACTAGCAAACAAGGTTGCGCGTTGTTCGATCCATGTTTGGTTTGAAGCAAGCATAGGTTCTTGGAATTATCGTTTTGATGTAATCATAATGTTTATGATTTAATTCAAAACGAAATAATTCTTGTGTATATAATAGGGTTAGTGGGAGCGCACTGACAGTGGCTGTCCTATAAAATAATGATAATATGTCATTTCTTAGAAATGATATTCCCATAAAACTATCGGCGAAAACTTTGCTTTCGAAAACTCTTCGTGGAATCGTACATTGAAAAATGTACGCGAACCTGGTGTCTCATACGCTTTGAGCATATGGATTCACAAACAGGCCAATCCAAGTGATAGTCACTGGATTGATGTTAAGAACATCCGTTAGTATCTTAGAGAACTAATGATGGTGTCTTAATCTGTGGAGATGGAGAACTTGAAGTGACTGGGATCACTGTAGCAAGTTTCCTAAACCGATAAATCGACTTTAAGTCGCAAACGGTACTATACAGTTTGAAATCTTCCAAGCAAGATATTGTTACCGAATAAACAACAAATGCGGGTTATTGCTGCAGCTGAGGCGGCAATAGAAGCCTTCTGGGTCGATAATAAATCTAAATAGATTAGATATAATTATGTTAGCAGCTAAGCTAGGCTTGAGCACAGGCTAAAGAATTAACGGTCTCATCAACGATCCAGATACATACTTCGATATTCATCTGATTCGTTCGGATCATACATCGTGGCGATGTGATGATCGTATAAATTGCATCAGACGATAATCATGCAAATCCGCTGACGAAAGCCTTTTCTCAGCAATTGAGCCAAACCGTACATAGTTCGGGTGTTAGACACTCGAGTGACTGGCTATAGGCCAAGTGGGAGATTGTTGGACAATTATGACCATAGCGTCACTATTTGTACAGATCATGGTGTTGTTGTACAAATTAACTATGTGATAAAGGAGATTGCACTCTTATCATTTGTGATTAGATCACCTAGATGTATAAATGATAGGAGGTCCCTGTGATTTGTTCCTGGATTGAGAATGATATGAGACAGTATCAATCCATGAATGATAAATCATTAAATATCCCTAGTTAAAGCATTATCGAGATTTGACATCGATGAATGCGTAAAAGACTAATATTACACTTGTGCGCGTTGTGAGGGCACAACGACATAGTTCTTATATATTTGGGTATAGGATACTCACGCAAGTGTAATATGAGGTTGTGTTTCTCAGATGGTAAGGGAAACAGCTTCGCTATGGATAAGACCCCATCGGAATTCCATTGGTAGTATGATTATGTGTCTATGGAAATCCGAAATCAGGGTAGGTGTATTTGGTCTTAACCTGAGACTTGCACCGCTAATGCATACGACAATCAATATACTTTGGTTGAAGTCGTCCAGGGCTTTAACCGGTTTCTGTGTACGCCAATTCTGGGTATATCGAGAATCGTAGTGTGTTGGGTGTGATGTCAAGACGAAAGTGTCACTCCAGTCATATGGAGTTGATGATCGCGCAGGGATACAGAACTGGTTCTCTAAATAAGGTTGCAACCGTCGGGATAATATGACTTGGTCATGATTATCCGATATTAAAGAGGCTAGTTGCTTGTAATCCGATATATGCTTCGTACGGGGCAGACACTGTAACAGACCCAAGCCTCGCATGTGATCATCCAATAATGGACAGAAATACGCAATACTACATATACTACGCCTGATACAGATCCTTTATTCCTGTAAGGATATTACCGGAGAATTGCGTAGGCATGGCGCTTTGCTAGAGGCCAACTTTTTCTTGTAAATCGGTATCAACGTAGTACTTGGTACTTACGTGTTTGGATAGTCCGACGACCATTTTTACTGCCAACATATCCGGGGATCTCATGGGTCGCTTCCCAAAGATTCACCGATGACGTATGACTCGCACTTTTAATTAATCTGGGATTAATTAGATGAGAGAGAAAATTAATCTGGGATTAATTACAGAGATATTTTATATTGGATATAAAATATAATTAAAGAGAGATAACGATTAATTTGGAATTAATCGAGAAATTAATATATTCGATATATTAAACGAAATTGGATTTCTACGCGGAATTAAAATTAGATTTTAACTTTGGCGAACGAATTAATTTAGAATTAATTCGTTAGTGACATGAATAGTAATTATGCTTGGCATGATTATTTAATTACATTAGATTAATTACGACGCAACGGAAATTCATTAATTTGGAATTAACGAACTCGAGCCCGAAATTATTTGCGAGCGCATTCGCATTTCGAATTCGAATACAGCAAATCAAATCAAGCGTCAAATCGCTAGTCGTATCTAGCGTCACATCATTCATCAATCAAGTGATGGATGTCTTTCACTTTGAGTGATTGATGCCAGTCACTATTAATGATTGATGTGAGTTGATTTGAGTAGATGGAAAGCATTTAAGGCTTTGTTTTGGAGGGAAAAATTGGTGTATATGTTTTTTGGAAAATCAGTTACCATTTTTCACTCAACATAAACAAATCTCTCCCTCTCTTTATTTCTTCCTCATCTCACGCCCACAGTGGGCTATTTTTCTTCTGGTTCTTGGCAGTTCACTGCCGTGGAAATGGTGGAAAAGGGAAGCAAAGTGCTTGGTTTTTTCGACAAAAATCAAGAGAGCTAGCACTCCGAGAGACATGCGAAGGTGATAGGGAAGTCCACCCATGAGCCGAGAACCATTCGACGAAGCTTGGAGCTTGACGAAGGAACTCAAAATTGCCAAACCAGTGAGCTTGGACTGCTGCAGTTGCCATGAAACCACTGAGCAGAAACTAAAATTTTTGTTCATCAAAGCTTCGTTCAACCGATCGATGTGAGTATTCCGTGACTTTCTCGTTGTATTCGCACGTTTATTTCATTGCTTGTATTCGATCCTATGGACCTAGAAAATCCAACACTTTAATCCACCCTAGCTAGCCCATGCGCATTACATTACCATGCATAAATAAGTAACATGCAGAAATTAATAACATACTAACGACTAAATCATGCTTAAAACGCAATGTTGGATGAAACGAAACATGTGAATCTCTCAAGTGGTACGTGGCATTGTATCCCCAGTGCAAACCATAATACCGTCCATTCGGATTCGGTTACGGAATTTATGTCCGGGTTTCCATCCGATATACCACAAGAGATAACACATTTTCCGTTCATCCGGAAATCACATCATGCACCAATCCACAATACTAATATGAAATAAAGTACTAAATTAATGAAAATAAGGGATAATAAATAAAGAAGGTGCCCTCAGGTCTAACCTCTTTAGTCGTCTCTCGAAAGTGCGGTATGCGGTTGTCGAAAGGATGCTCTGCAACTCTTTCGGTTCACTAGTTCAACATTTTCCTTCGCTGTTTCACTGTTTGGGCTGCTGTTTTCACTCTGTTTCGCTGCTGTTTTCGGATGATTTGCTGGTCAATGTATTGAGGTAAATATGGGACTGTTTCAGGGGCTGCTGGAAGGGAGTCTAGCTTGAAAGTCATGGGCTATTTCAGGGGTATTTGGGCGTGTTCAGAGGCTGGTTTCATGGGCTATTTTCGGTGGTTTCAGGGGCTGGTTTCAGGTTATGTTTTAGTGGTTTCAGGGGCTGGTTTCAGGGGGTATTTTTGGTGGTTTCAGGGCAATTTTTAGTGGTGTTTTGCGATAGTTTTAAGGTACAGTACTGGGCAGTTTGTGCTAGATTAATAGGGGCTGTATGGAGGGATTATTTTCGGTGGTTAGGAGGGTTTTCTGGTGGGTTTATGTTGCATTTTGGAGGTGTAGTTTATGGGTAGTTTCTCTGATGTTGTGGATTAGTTATTGGATGGGTTTTTTGGTGCGTGAAGTTGAGGGCTGAGTTTGTTGCTATTTTTAGGCGTGATGGAGGGCTGTTTAGGGTTGTGTGACATGAAGTATGGGATGTGGCGTGAGTGTTGAAGGGGCTGCTTATGGTCGGCAGTGTGTGGTATATTGTGTGAGTGGTTGCGTGAAGTTGATGGTTGTTGTAGTCGGCAGTGTGTGGTATACTGTGTGAGGAGTTGCGTGAAGTTGAGGGCTGTTGTAGTCGGTAGTGGGGGCAATAGTCTTTGTGTTTATTAGTAAGGGCTGCGTTGAAGGCTGCTTATGTGTGGGTGGTGCGCGTGTGATGAGATGGCTGTGTATTGAGTGCTGAGTGAATTGAAGAAGAGAGAAAGAGGGGCATGTAGTTGTTTATATAGAGAGAGAGGGAAGCCGTACGTGAGAGTGAGAGTGAGAGAAGAAAGAGAGGGGACGTGTAAGGCTATTAGGGTTTTCTTTGTGCATGGGATTTTTCTATGTTTGGAAACAAATCAAGCAAATATGGATGTACTTAATTAATTTAAAAAGGGAAATAAATTATGTAATTTTTGTGGGTGATTTATTTAATTTGTGACATGTGTTTTAAATGTTTTAATTATTTTTAGATTGGGCTTGGGTAAAATGGGCTTTGGATGGGCTTGGTGTGTGTCTTGCGGGGGTTTGGGATAAGGTTGTGTTTTAAAATAGAGGTCTAACAAGCGAAACCGAAGCTAAACAAACGAATTAAATCCACCAAGGTGTCAATTTCCTACTCTTCCCTTCCGATGTCCGTTTCCCGCGACTTCCACAATTTAAAGAGGTAGTGTCTCCATGTGAGACTCATCATCGGGACTTATATGCAAAAATGTAGTGCCTACAGTCGCCCCCACTTTGATGGGACTTGTGTAGTGTGTAACAATGACAATCCTATCAAAGTTATGCAATGTATTTTACTTACCTAGCTCGCCAGCTGCCACCTGACTTGTCTGCTGCTCCAAACGGAGTTGATGATGCAGCGGGCCTCGACCCTGGGATGCATCCCATTAACTGCAACCGATGATGTAGTGGGTGCTCGACCCTGGGACGCATCCCGGAACTACAACTGCTGATACAGTGGGTCCTCGACCCTGTGACGCATCCCAATAACTGTAACGGACAACGGGGGCCTCGACCTTGGGACACATCCCAATACCGCTGAAATGTGGGTCACGACCCTGGGACGCATCCCCAAAACTGAAGATGTAGGGGGCCTCGACCCTGGGATGCATCCCGGAACTACGACCAACAACGGGGGCCTCGACCCTGGGACGTATCCCAATACCGCTGACAATGTGGGTCACGACCCTGGGACGCATCCCCAAAACTGATGATGTAGGGGGCCTCGACCCTGGGATGCATCCCGGAACTACAACCGACAACGGGGGCCTCGAACTTGGGACGCATCCCAATACCGCTAACAATGTGGGTCACGACCTTGGGACTCATCCCCAAAACTGATGCTGATGTGGGTCACGACCCTGGGACTCATTCCCAAAACTGCTGATGATGTGGGTCATTACTCTGGGACTCATCCCAAAACTGATGATGATGTGGGTCACGACCCTGGGACTCAACCCCAAAACTGATGCCTATGTGGGCCTCACCCCCGGGACTCATCCCCAAAACTTATGATGATATGGGTCACGACCCTGGGACTCATCCCCAAAACTGATGCCGATTTGGGCCTCGCCCCTAAAATGATATTGATGCTGATGTGGGCCTCGACCATGTGACTCATTCCCAAAACTGATACTAATACGAATGTGGGCCTCGCCCCCGAGACTCATCCCAAAAACTGATACTGACAATACTGATGTAGGCCTCGCCACAGACGGATACTGATGTGGATGTGAGCCTGGACCTTGGACTCATCCCCAAGACTGATATTGACGCTGACGTGGGTCTCGACCTTGGGAGTCATCCCCAAAACGGATACTGATGCTGATGTGGTCCTCGACCCTGGGAATGATCCCCAAAACTGATGTTGATGTGGGCCTCGACCGTGGGACGCATCCCCAAAACTGCTGATGATGTGGGTCACGACCCTGGGACTCATCCTCAAAACTGATGCTGATGTGGGCCTCGCCCCCGGGACTCATCCCTAAAACTGATGCTGATGTGGGCCTCGACCCTGGGACTCATCCCCAAACTGATACTGATGTGGGCCTCGGCCCACAGATTGATACTGATTTGGGCCTCGCCCCCAAACTGATACCGATGTGGGCCTCGCCCCCAAACTGATACTGATGGGGGCTCACCCCCAAACTGATACTAATATGGGCCTCGCCCCCAAACTGATGCGGATGTGGGCCTCGCCCCTAAACTTATGCTGATGTGGGCCTCGCCCCCAAGCTGATACTGATGTGATGGTTCGTTCCCGAACCGTGCTGTATGAGAAATGGTAGACTGGTCGCCCCCAGTCTCGGTTCATTTTTCTGTTCTTTGCTGCTCTCATAAGTACTACTTCTCACGAGATAATCCTGATAGCTAAACATATTTTCGTCCTCAAAGAATGCTTCGCGTCGAAACTAGAGAACCTTCAAAGTGCATAATACACTTAAATCCGATCGTCTGAATGAGTGATCTGAACTAGAGTACTAGTATGTGTGTGCCAAGGCTCTTTCGCAGCTTAATCCTCTAGTAAGCCAACTCGTTGATTTTGTCTCGGAGAATTGGATCAGTGGGTCTAACCAACCGAGATGTCTTGATCATACTCTGTGATTACTTCCTCAAACTCAACATGAAATGGTTTTCTTATTCTTTTCTTTCGTCTCTTTCTTTTCTTTCTTTTCATTCGAACTTTTTTTTTTCTCTTTTCTTTTTTTCTATTTTTTTCTCGACACATCTACCCTTTAAGGTAGCATTTCTCCTATTGGTGGTCCTAATACTCGCCCATGGGTAGCCTCACGCTTTAGGTAATAGGTGGTCTATTTTTTTCTTTTCATAGACTTTTTCTTTGTTTCCAACCATATCATATATCGTAGCATATATAAATCAGGATGGACATCTAGGCAAACGGTCATTCACTGATCTGCCATCTCTTCAACTAGTCATCTCACCGACTACTCAGGCTTCTACTGCTAAAATCTCGTAATCAAGTGCTCGTGAGTCTAGCCGAGTTCAACCACTCATAATACCAGATGAGAGCACATCTCGCACTCATCGTATCTAAGGTTTCCCCAGTAAACAATGTCATCACCGGACATATGCCTAATCATTAAAGACTTCTCTCTCTTTTTTCTCCTTTATTTTCACTCATTCACTCTATGAAAATCTGTTGTTCCACCACTGACAATGTGGGCTTCGCCCACTGGGATCCATTCTCGAAATTCATACTGATATGGGCCTTAATCTTGGGATTCCCTCCCGAAACTAACACTCACTCATTTCTGAAACTGATGACATTGTTTTGTTTGCTCTCAACTTGCTTGTACTTCGCCGCTTTCCTTTCTTTTCTTTCGAGACCTGCGAACACAAATAAAACAACAGAATAAAAACATGTGCATGTGTTGTGTACGTATGTATGTGCGGAGGTACTCCATGTTCATGATGGGTTAGATCCTCATTGTGCTCCTTGGCGTCATGTGCCTACACATGTCTCCGATCGTCCCTGGATCTGCTTTATAGTTCCTCCTCCTGCCGGTTCTCTTTTGATGACAGTTCGGTTCTCTTTTGTCTGAAACTTGAAAACACAGAAGAACAAAACACAAAAAAAGGAGTGTAAGTATGTTACGTGTATGCATGCATGCATGGATGAATTCCTTATCCCGTTGGGTTAGGTCCTCTGCTAGGTCTTCTATTTCTCAGCAAAATATTGCTTCAATCTGTCCACGTTGATCGGCTCAGTGAACTCATTCCCTTCCAAATCTGACAGTCTCACTGCCCCATTTCCTATTATTTTCTGCACTATGTAGGGTCCTTCCCAGTTGGGTCTGTCGTCGACGACCTTGACTGCTTAAATACCAAATCACCCTTTCTGATCTCAGTAGGACACACATTTTTGTTGAATGCTCGGGCTAGTCTCTTCTGATATATCTGCATGTGATGTAAAGACTTCATTCTCTTTTCATCGAGCAATTCCAACTGTTGAAATCTCTACGAGGCCCATCTTGTTCAGGTTGTTGGAGTTTGCTAAGGTCCCAAGGATCAATAAACAAGCATGAACATGTGTGAATACAATCGAGAAAGTCGCGGAAAACTCACATCGATCGGTTGAGCGACTCGGGAGGTAACAAAATTTGGTTTCTGCTCACTGTGAACTGCGGCAGTGGGGTGCTGTTTGTTCCATTTTCGCGGCTCAAAGAAAAATCAAGAATCCAGCTCCAAGCTTCGTCAAATGATTCTCGGCTCATGGGTGGACTTCCCTATCACATTCGCATGTCTCTCGGAGTGTAGCTATCTTGATTTTTGCCACAAAACCAAGCACTTTGCTTACCTTTTTCCTTCTTTTTCACGGTCAAACCAGTAAAAGAAAAGAAGAAAATGGCATGAGAGAGATGGAGAATAGAGAAGAGAGATTTGTGTGTTGGTTGGCAATTATTTTCCAAAATCAAAACATATACCAAATATTAATATAATGATATATGTCAATCAAGGTTTCAAAAGCTTTCCAACCACTTGCATCACTTTCCATCAATCAATCAAGTTGTCAAGTCACATCACTCAAAGTGACAAGTGATTTGATGCTTGATGGGACTAATGCTTTGACGCTTGATTCGACTTGCATGTCGCACTCGAATTCGAAATGCGAATGCGCTCGCAAATAATCTCGGGCTTGGGTTCTCTAATTCCAAATTAATGAATTTGCCGTTGCGACGCAATTAAATGATTACGCCTAACGAAGTCACTATTCATGTCGCTAACGAATTAATTCTAAATTAATTTGTTCGCCCGAATTAAAATCTAATTTTAATTCCGCATCGAAATCCAATTTCGTTTAATATATCGAATATATTATTTTGTCGATTAATTCCAAATTAATCGTTATCTCTCTTTAAATGATATTTTATCCCAGATAAAATATCTCCGCAATTAATCCCAGATTAATTTTCTCTCTCATCTTATTAATCCCAGATTAATTAAAAGTGCGAGTCATACGTCATTGGTGAATATTCGGGAAGCGACCCATGAGATCCCTAGATATATTGGCAGTAAATTCGGTCGTCGGACTATCCGAACATGTAAGTACCTCGTACTACGTTTATAACGATTTACAAGACAATGTTGGCTTCAAGCAAAGCGCTATGCCTTCCCAATTCTCCAGAAATATCCTTACAGAAATAAAGGATCTATTTAGGCGTAGTATACGTAGTATTGCGTATTTCGATCCAGTATCAGATGATCACATGCAAGGCCTGGGGCTGGGAACCAGTTCTGTATCCCTACGCGATCATCATCTCCATATGATTGGAGTGACACTTCCGTCTTGACATCACACCCAACACACTACGATTGCAGGGGGATTTCCTTTATTTGGGCATGGGCATGCATTGGATTTTGGGCGTGTGGGCTTGCATGGGCCGGTTGTGTGGTGTTGCAGGGTAATGGGCCGAGGCTGGGTTGATGGACCAAGGCTGGCTAGTGAGTTCGAATCCGATGAGGGGCTAATTTTGGATATTTTCTTTCCTTTCGGCATTCGTTTCCCGCGACATCCGCAACTTTTCAAGTAGTGCCTCCATACGAGGCTCAGCATTGGGCTTATGCAAAAATACAGTGTCTACAATGAGCAGTTTCTATAATATAATATATCTTCTTATATGGTAAATATGTAATAGACCATAGAATGAATAGTAATGATGCAGTTGCAAAAGCGTCGGAACTGATATTGAGTTGTATCATGACGTTGTCATTATTAGACAGTTCATGGTCAAGGTTTACACTACTTGGTCAGTAAAGTAAACCCGTTAAGACCGGTACATGTCGTATACTATAATATATGATTCCAATGGTTTCTCAATGAACTATGAGTCTTGGAGACTCGTATAGACGTGTAGGTGTTTATAGCGGATAAACACAGATTGACTCACCGAAAATTCTTAATGGATGGTACACCAATGTCAATAAGAATCTTCTCGGGTTGAGTAGCATTTGTGATTCTTTGACTTGAGATACCGTTGTGGGCACATGAGACATCTTCCACACTTAGATGACAGTCACGTCACTGATCTATTCAGATCAGACCTCCGTCTGTTCGTTGGGTGTGGACAGATCCTCAGGGTGTCCTGTGTGTGTCGAGATAGGATCTGTCAGTTATGTGTACAGAGCATAGGTAGTCCATATATGATTAGCAATCAGATAAAAACCATGGCCCGTGGTACACTTTAGAAATCAGTTCTAAGTGTTCTTTTAGAGATTGCTAATAGAGACGTTGACGAGATTGTCCCTATAGAGATTTGACGTTTACATCTATATCTCTGGGATATATCCAGATACATGTGACGGAGGAATTATACATATGCCATGACCTCGACCTGTATGATTCAGCGAGTTTATCTGTGGTCGTCATAATTTACGGGTGGGTAAATTATGGACACGAAATTGGATTTCGTGATGGATATGCTTGAATCTAGAGAGTCTCACTAGTGAAATATACTCGTAGAGCACTAGGGCAACTTTTATGAATAATATTGATTATTTATAAGTCGTTTAAAGGTTAAACAAAAAATACATATGAATGGACCTAATAGTCATTTCCTAATTATTGTGTATTTGTATTTAATGATAAATTTTATTAAATACACATTAATTAAATGTCAAATTGTGATATTTTACATAGATCATAAATATATATGTATTTGGATATTTAAAGTAAATATAATACATATATTTAAAATATTTGTATTAAATAATTATTTAATTGTTAAATAATTATATTAATTAAAAATATAAATATCTTATGTTTTGATATTTTTTTGGAAATGCCTTGAGTTGCTTTTGTTGACTTGTTGAAATTCATTAAAGGTGTAATGATTCAAAATGCAAGTTGATAAAGCAAATTAAATGTAACAAAAATTAAATATCCAGATATTTTCTTATACACAAATTCGGCCACGGCTTGTTGGTGGAAGTATATATTGTTTTGTTTCATTTTATTAGGTTAAGTGTTCATAAGTTTCCAAAATAAATACAAAAGAGTTGAGAGAAAAGTTTGAAGACAAAAAGAAAAGCTTGGAAAATTGTTGATTTTGTAAGTTTTTCTTTAAACCTTCCAGCATAGAAAATGTTTCTAACATGCTTAGTTTCAACATGTGTTGCTAGGATGTTGTCTCTACACATATAGTTTGTGTTTTAATTGGTTGTGAACTGTTTGAAAGATGTATGCATGTATGGTTTATAAATGAGCTTGAAATAGTTTCAATGGCTTACTTTTGATTATTTGATAATCATGTTGTCATTCTAGAGTTTCTAAGCCACTTATTGATGACCTAGAATTGTTCTTGAGTTGTTTCATGATGGTGAGATTGTTTGGTGTAGTTTAGATTGAATTAAAGTGATGGATTTAATTGATTTGGTAAAATTTGTCAATTTGAAGAAATTATAAAATTAGGGTTCTTAACCCTTTCCAAATTTAGGGCTTTTCATATATGTGATGTATTATGGTGTGTATATGATGCATATTAATTTTTGAGTTGATTGGATTTGATCTTGAAATATTTTTAACAAAAAATGACCAATTTGCAAAAATTGAAAATTTCTGGGTGTGCTCAACAATTAGGCAAAAATTGGGGATTTTGTTGCAATATGATTTTGATGTGTTGGAAATATTGGAAATCATTTTAGAAATGATTTAGATTCATTCAAAATTATATTTGACAATTTTAGGACTAAAATGATCAATTTGCAAAGTTGTGGGGCAATTCGGTAATTACTAAGAAATTTGATTTCTTGTGTAATTTTTCAGAATTTAATAATTGGATAATTAAATAAATAAGTTTATTTAATTGATCCAAGAAAAATTTTGAAATCGAAAAATTTTTATTTTCCGCGATTCCGCTGTGTTACCGGATTTTCGCCATAAACCCCTACACGACGTGCACGAGGTAAAAGTCTGGATTTGGGTCTGATGAGGTCGCATCGCGACGCAGCTAGGTCAACGTCATGACTGGTACCCAAAACCAGAACCTCCGTTTTATCTGAAGTCACGACGCGTGACTAAAGATTTAAATTTTTTTATTTGTTTTACACTTCACCCAAAGGGATAGAAGACATTCTAAGGGACCCGTTTCAAGATTAAAGTACTAATGCCCAACACTTATGAGGGGATAATTCAACTAGGTTAAAGGACTTAATTTAATTTTGAACTATGTTTTGTAACTTATGTTCAAACTCAGTTTATTCCAAATAGATACTCGACAAGAGCCACGTTCTCCCCCAGCGACGTGGAGCAGAGTTGATCGGACTTCAAATTTGTGAGTGGAGGTTTTTCTTTCAAATTGATTTATATTTACTTGTTATTGATCGAGATTTATTTTTAAATGCTTTAGGGCATTAGCCTTATTGAATTATCAGTTATTTTTTATGTAATAAAATTTTGGAAAATCTTAAGATATAAAAGCATGAGTTTTTGTGTTTTTCGAGGCGTGGGGGAAAAACTTACCTCAGATCTGACTTATGGAATTGACGTATAGAGAACATGTGCACACGTAGTTCAGGGCTAGGGGGACGGCGATACGTAACTCCTCATAAACAATAGTTTCAGGGTCAGGTAGTAGCATGGATTAGCACTACCGGCTATAGTTCAGTGGCTTGGGGGACGGCGATACATAACGCCCCAATACCACTAGTTAGGCGTATGGGAGGACAGCGATACGTAATGCCCCCATGCGTCAGGTTTTCTACAGTACCAGAGTCGGTTTTCAAATAAGGATTTTAGAAGCATTTTAAGACTAAATGATTTTAAACAGTTGAACTGATTCAGTTTCTTTGATTTTGTAGCTCTACTCACTAAGTTCCATTGGACTCACCCCAACCACTTCCCAGTTCTTTTGCAGGATCCGTCTTTTGGTGAGCCACGTGCAACTTTTGGAGGCCCAACTCGAGGACAAGTGTTATGATGCAGTCACTAGTCATGGGGTCCAGCCTTCCAGATCTATATTCATATAGAATGTAGTTCTTTGGGATATCATTTTGTTGCATCGTAGACATTTGATGATGTATATACTTTTTAAACTTTTAGATACGTGTGTATATATATAGTTCATTTCATTATCTTGCCTTTGAGTTTACTTTAAGTTTTACAGTTTGCATGTGTGATTAGTTATAATATTGCATAGTATTTTAGTTAAGAGCAAGTGCTTTATTGCATAAGTAGAGGCTTAGGCGACAGTGTGATATGTTGCTTGCCGATAACATTCCGTATTGGGGATATTATATGACCGAAAATCGTCTCAATTTTTGAGAGCTTCAAAATCTTCTTGGGATAGACAAAAAAGAAAGTGTTTAAACCAAGAATAAGTTTAAGGATTTTTGAAGATTTGTGAGGTAATCTTTATTTCCATTAGCTAGAAAATTTATTTTCTTATTTTTGGTATTCTAGAATTGTTTTAGGGTTTCTTTTATTTTCTAAATTTAGGCCTTTTTTATTTGGATAATGGATTGAGTGGCTTTGAGCCTCTGTAGATATACTTTGAATTAAATTAGTGTAATTTGTGTTCAATTTATTGTAAGATAACTTAGTTTCTATTCTAGAGTGTAATGACCTCTCTTGTTATACGTAGAATTGTTCTATAGTTCTTCACTTGGTATTTGGATTAATTTGATTAATCTTGAGAAAATTGAATTTAAATCATGAAAAATGATAATTTTTGCTCACTGTTTTAGACCTGAAAATTCTGAAAATTTTGTGATGAAAAATATATCATTTGGATGCGTTGAATGTATATTGGGAGTTAATATAATTTTCGAAAATTGTTTCGGAGTGAAAACATGAGAAAAATGTGAAAAACAACGTTATCGGATGAAATTTGGACTAACCAGGTAAATGATGTACAAACAGTGAATTCGTCACTGTTTGGGCATCCCGTGGACGGATCGAATATTATCGGGGCTAACTTGGGCAGTCCCGTGTGGTTTCGATTGGTCCGTTCAGTCGAAAACGCGTTTTATGCCATTTGGCGGAAAATCGTTTTCATAAAGGTTTTGCGATGTTTTCATAAAAAAATACGTCGTTATATGATATCGAATAATATGTTTAGGTGAAATATGAATAAATTATAGATATATGATATTGAATAATTTAATTGATAACTTTAAAAATTTTAAAATTACAATTTCGCCAGATTTGGATAATGGATTGAGTGGCTTCAACAGCATATAACCCCTTCATATAGATTGATATTTTCACTTTTATTTTTCTCCTTTTGGCCATATTCTGAATGATTCAACTGCTCTGACTTAAAATTCTTAGTATAAAATTGAGTTTACCAAATGGTGAAGAAACGTTGCATTAATATAATATCAACTACAATTTGGCTGGGGTGGGGGAGAAATATAATGAATCAATTATTCCACATAAAATTCCATAAATCAATAATCCTTCTTCTTCTTATTTTCATACTCGTTAAAGTCAGGATTCAAAATGGGTGAAGCCCATTTCTGCTGTCCGAATTTCCTCTTAAGCCGCTGCGAGCCAGACCTGAAATGACATGAAGAAGATTGTTGCACCACCAAAACTGAAGTCTGTGCTGTAGAATTTGATGATAGCAATATTTCTCCAACTGGCCCTAGCTCCGGATTATCACTCCACTCTGATAATCCCTTGGTCAATGGTGACTTGACATTTTCGCCACGCCCTACTATATAAAGTTCAAACTCATTGTACATTGTTGTTATTGATTCCACAATTCCTTCAGCATTACTCACCATTTTTTCATTATAAGTTATGGAAGAATCATACATTGATTTGAACCTGAACTCGTTAACAAACTCATCATCAAGTTCTTTATCCTTCTCGTCCTGTGCTAAATATTCTTCTTCATCTTTTTTATCATCTTCCACAACACTACCAAATTCTTCATCCTTATTATGAATATACCTTACTACTGTTAACTTGATACCTGGTTTCCCTGCCATTCTCCACGCATAATACAAGGCCTCGCGATCATCAGGCCCACCAATGAACAACATGCAAAATTTCAGCCCCATTCTGTCGTGAACTGATGTGTGCAGTGATGTTATGACTGCAGATCCAATCCCACGATCAACGAGTAGGGCAACAGAACACGGTGCCTTAGCCAACAAGTTAAGGTTCACCTGTCTTATTTGATGGTTTTCGCCTTGTAACTCACCATCAGCTGTTGGCTGCTTATGAAATGGGATCAAAATTAGAGCAACAACTTTGTCCTCAGCAATGTTGAAGATATCCTCGTGTATGCTGGTGAAAGATGACACGGCAGTGAGTGGTTGAACGGTAACTTCTTTGTTTCTTTCCTCATAGTTTCTAAAGGCGTTGAGAATAAGATCTGAATCTACCAATTCCTGGCTTGCGTCAAATTCACTATTTTTTGTCCTGAATGCATCATGCACAATTAGCATAGCTGAGGCACGTCTAATGAGCTCGACAAGGTGCACCGCGAAGACACAAATGGGGGATTTTTCCTTAGCATTGGAAACTTCAAGGAGATTGATGATGCCAGAAAGGTTTCCTACTGAATGAATGCATGTGAGGATCCGAAGCTCTGTGTCTGGATTGCTTCTTTGTATTGTCCTTTGCTTGTATTTCCTTGATCTCTTTGCCTTTTTGTTTGCTAAAGAGAAGATTGGCCCTACTAATCCCGTCATTAGCAAAACCATGAACACCATTGCTGACATTAATAAGTTGTCTATAGCCTGCAATCAAAGCACATTTTGTTGTAATTAATTAACTTTTCTTTGGTTCTCTAGTATATCAAATGTTAGATAAATTTGATTTGTCTAATATACCTTCAAGCTCCGGCCTTCATTAAGAACAACAAGTGCCATAGCACCTTTGGTGTTCATAAGGCCTCCAAGAGTAACTCCATCCCTCAATGGCATGCCATAGTATAAACCAACAAGCACCGTGCTCAAAATTTTGGAGGATGTAGCCACAATTGTTGTCAGAAACAGATAAATTACCTTAGAACTAGACATTAAAACATATAAGTTAGTTCTTAGCCCACTAACAATGATGAAAGCAGGCAACCAAAACCCAGACACAAACTCTTCAGTTCTTTCCATAATGGTAATTGCAAGCTCTCCGTTTGGTATGATCAGTCCAAATATGAAACCACCAACCAAAGAATGCGTGCCACAAGCGTCTGTAATTAATCCACAAACAATCACGCCAAGGATAATAACACATATATGTGAATCATCAAATTTGCCTGCTTTCTTTTTAGTCTCCTTTATCATCCAAGCAATGCAGGGTCGCAAAACAAACCAACAGATCAGTACAAAGCACATTATAGGAAGCGCCGCCATTAGAATTTCCCCCAACTGTACATGTGCAGGTCCATGCTTTCCCTTAGTGTAGTTATTAAAGATGATAATGGCCAAAACTAGAAGAAACCACGCGGTGAGATCATTAATGATGGCTGAGGATAAGGCAGTTTTGCCAATATCCGTGTGCAAAAGCTTGACATTGGAGAGGATTCTTGCCAAGTCCGGGAAACTTGTGAGGGTTAGTGTTATAGCCCAAAACAGGGCGCCCAAATTAGGAGATTCTCTACTATCTTCATGCATTGGAACAAAATATAAGGCTGCACCTATGCAAAATGGAATCACAACGCCAGCAAAGGCAATGCTTAGCGACTTCTTTTCTATGCGCTTTATTGTAGAAACATCCATTTCTAATCCCACCAAGAACATGGAGAAAGTGAGGCCTACATTGGCGAACGTCTCTAACAACACTGTGGTTTCGAATGGGAAAATGTTTAGTTCCTTGTTAAATCTCCTACTCTTTGTCCAATAATTCATCGACGCATATGCAACAGGTCCAATTAAAATGGTAGCCTATGTACATGGGAAAAAAAATGACAACTAACCATGTCAGTTAATCTTGACCATACATACATAAATAAGAACAGTAATGCTGTTTTGCATTTTCAAAATAAAAATGTACAATTGTTAGTACCATAAGTTCCCCGACGAAACGGGGCTGATGAAGAGGTTTAAGGAGGAGGATGAAAAGGCGAATGGCAACAATAGCAAAACCAAGTTCGGTGACCAAGTTAGGGATAGCTCGGAGTATGGGGTTTGCCATTTGCCATGGGGATTCAGCTCTGTACAATTCATCATGAAAACAGACCTCTAATCCATCTGCAAATGTCTTTGTTATATTGTAATTTCCGTATGTAAAAGTCTTTGATAACGACATAATTCTCCTCCTTCAATTGTTATTACAAAGTGCTTTCGGAGATATTTTTGTAGACAGATTTAATGGGGCCTGTAAAAATGCCACCACGTAACAGGAAACTTCACAAGTATTGTATTGTATGGTTGTCCGCACAAGTTTGTGCTGTTTTCATTTTATTTTTTATTTTTTATTTTTTTTGCTTTTTTAATGTTATTATTGTTATTGCTGCTGTTTGTTATCGTCTTTTCTTAACGTGTCAATTTATGGAGCTTATATTGTTGGATTTTAATTTTTAACCGCTTTTACTGGCAATACTATAGATGGGACAAAGTTGTTGACGAGGTTATATTGGTTTCAGTTAGTACAGAATTACTAGTTGGCCGAGACTAAGAGCTACTATTTTACGACACATACATGGCATTTATTTTATTCTGTAAATATTTAACTATTAATTTCGTAAAAATAACTAATCCTCAGTGACAAAAATGAGTTTTTATAGTGTTCCGGATAATTTAAACGGAGATCAAAGATTTGAGTTATTTGTTATCAATAAAAAATAATCGACATTGTTGATGGTATTTTCAGATCCTATGATATTTAAGCAGTACGGTAAGGGTAAAAAGATAATTCCCTTCTTGGACAAAATCATTAATACCGACCCGATCACATGAGTGAGGGGCCGAGCACTTTACGATCGGCAAACCGACCAATTAAGATCGGATGACCGGGCATTATCAGATCGACATCATCATTCTCAGTTCAAAAGATCATCATGATCGATCTCATGAAGACCGGGAATATGGCGGGAAACGCTCCAGAAGATAAGACATCATATTCTTACGGATAAGAAGATAATTTATCCTACTGTCATGGGAGAAAGGTTGATAAATCAGTATCCTAATAGGATATAGGAAGTGAATGTAGTTTCAACTAAGGAATCCTTGTAAGAAAATGAATCTGATTTCTTCACTATTATAAATAGGAGGGGAAAGTGTAAGTAAATGTATCAGAATTATTACCATCAGACTTGTAAACACAAAACAGAGCAGAGAAGGTTATTTCAGTAATAAAGTATCACCCGTTCTGTGCCCGTGGACGTAGATTGGATCTAATCCGCCGAACCACGTTAAATCTCTTTGTCGATTGGCGTATTTGTCTGTCTTTTGCTAAGTTTGCTTTTGGTTCCCCCATAACCGAACAAATTCACTATTGATGGAGGATTGTCTCGGGAGTAATATTCCGATATTGCCCTAAGACCAAAATCAGCCGTCAACACACATAATTATAAAAATATTTGTATTATAATTATCTGTTTTTAAAAAAAAAAAAAGTAAATGTTCAATTTTTTTCTTTAAAAACGAATTGTAATTATTTTTTTAGTTTCGGCTTTGTTTGATTCAGTTCTTTTTTTTTACAAAAACAATAATTTTTTTTAAAAAACTAGTAACATACACTGTATCAAGTATTTATTCGCTTTAAAAAAAAGAATTTATTCAAAAATTTTAACCATATAGCTCTTCAAATCATTACAACTATATTAATTTAAAACGTAAGAAAATAAAAAGATTTATAACCAAAATAAAATAAAATAAAATTGCAAACATTTCATACTATCATTAAAATATCACTAAACACCAAATAAATTAAGAATGTAAGTAACATAAAATTTAAATAATAATAAAACATAACTAGTCTTAAAAAAATCAAACATTTCTAATTATTCAACTAGTCTGATTTCGTTCGATTTTTGAGTTAAAAATTGATCTAATTTTGGTTCATTCGATTTTTTATTTCTAATATCAAATAATTATTTTTAAAATAAAAATAATTAAATGGGTTTGTTGATTAGAGTATTTTATCATCTCTTCGTGTATGTATGTATGCATGAATGAGTTTCCTATCTCGTTGGGTTAGGTCTTCCGCCGATTCCCCTGGTGGCTGCTTGGTCTACTATTCCTCAGGCAAAATACTACTTTAATCTGTCTACGTTGATCGGCTCGGTGAACTCGTTCCCTTCCAAGTATGACAGTCTCACTGCCCATTTCCCATTACATTCTGCACTATGTAGGGTCCTTCTCAGTTGGGTATGAACTTTCCTCTTGGGTCTGTTGTCGACGGCCTTGACTACTTCAGTACCAAATCACCCTTTCTGATCTTAGTAGGATGCACCTTCTTGTTGAATGCTCGGGCTAGTCTCTTCTGATATATCTGCGTGTGATGTAAAGACTTCATTTTCTTCTCATCCAGCAGTGCTAACTGTTAAAATCTCTGTGAGGCCCATTCCTGTTCAGGTAACTCTGCTTCTGCTAGAACCCTCATAGACTGTATCTCAACATCCACGGGTAGTACTGCTTCCATTCCATAGACTAAAGAGTAAGGCGTGGCTCATGTTGCTGTTATCACTGATGTTCTGTACCCCCACAGGGCGTATGGCAACTTATCGGCCCAATCTTTTCAGTTTCCTGTTATCTTGGCTAATATCTTCTTTACTGTCTTATTGGCTGCCTCGACTGCCCCATTTTCCTGTAGTCTGTAAGGTGACGAATTGTGATGTCATATCCCATAGCTCTGTAGTATTGCCTTTATTTCCCCCTGAAACTGAACTCCGTTATCTATCACTACATGATGTGGCATTCCATATCGACAAATGATGTTCCGGGCTATGAACTTCGCCATATACTTTGCTGTCACGTTACGAAATGACTCGGCTTCCACCCACTTCGAAAAGTAGTATACTGCCACTACTATGAAACGATGTCCATTCGATGCATTCAGTCGAATCTATCCGATCATGTCAATTCCCCATGCTGAAAAAGGCCATGGCTTTGATAGCCCGTGTAACTCTGTGTGAGGCAAATGGTTCATGTTACCATGTGCTTGACAATCATGACAATATTTTACCAGCTTTGCACAGTCTGTCTCCATGGTCAACCGGTAGAAACTTTGTCTTACAATCTTGCGAGACAAATTCAACCCATTCATGTGCGGTCCACATACCCCGACATGTATTTCTTCAATTGCTTTATGAGAATCTTCTTTTCTTAAACACTTCAGCTGAATGCCATTTTTCTGCCTCTTGTATAGCTCTCCCTTCAAAATCACATACTGAGAAGCCAACTTCTGAATGGCTATTCTATCTTTTCTATTGCTCATTCTATGAGTTCTGTGTGTTCCAGGTATCGCTGAATATCATGGTACCAAGGTTTTTCATCGTCGACCTCCACTTCCAAAACTCTTTCTATCTCATAAACGGGTCTGCTTGCTGTTGTCAGTACCAATAGTCTCATCACTAACTTCTCTGGATTTTCCCAAGTCCCTACAAGTGTAGCTAATGCATCTGCCATCTGATTCTCTTCTCGCTGTAAGTGCTGAAACTTACAATCGGGGATAGCCTGTGCCAACTTTCTGAGGTGAAAAAGGTAAGGTTTCAATCGTTCTTCCTTCAATTCCCATTCTCCCTGTATCTGTCGGACTACCAACATCGAATCTTCGTAGACCTCCACGCTCTCAGCCTTCAAGGCTATCATTGTAGTCAATCCAAAAGCATATGCTTCATACTCGGCCATGTTGTTAGTTACTTCGAACGTCAACCTCTTGGTCATAGAAAAGATTTCTCCTTCGGGGGTCACTATCACGATCCCAATTCCGGCTCCTTTACAATTCACTGCGCTGTCGAAATACATCTTCCATCATTGAACTGTTATTTCTTGGATCTCTTCATCTGGGAATTCAAACTTATACTGATCCCCTTCAATAGGTTGCAATGCCAGGAATTCTGCTACGGCTCGCTCTTAAATTAGTTTGGAAGTGAGGTACTCGATGTCAAACTCTATCAGCAACACTAACCATTTGCCCAGCTTCCCCACTAGCGAAGGTACTGAATGTAGATACTTCAAGGGATTCTCCTTTGCTACCACCTGGATCTTGTAAGATTGGAAGTAATGACGTAATTTTCTGGACGCCCATACCACTGCCAAACAAATCTTCTCTACTTCTTAGTAGCGGGCTTCGTACGGAAGCATCTTCTTACTGAGATAGTAGACCGCATGCTCTACTCCCGTCTCATATGCCTGTACCATCATTGCCCCCAATGCTTCTGATTCTATGGCTAAATACAGTACTAAGGTTTTGCCCGGTCTCGGAGGTTTCAATACATGAGGATTTACCAAGTATTCTCTGATCTTGTTGAAGGCTGATTGACATTGCTCATTCCATTTCACTGGTTGGTCTTTTCTCAGCAGTTTGAAGATAGGCTCACTTTCTGACGTCAACTTGGCGATGAACTGACTGATATACTGAATTTTCCCGGGGAATGCTTTAACTGCTTTCTCAGTATACGGTGTGGGAATTTTGGTGATTGCTTTGATCTTCTCAGAGTCTACCTCTATTCCTCCCATTCCTACTGTATGTCCCAGCAATTTTCCTGATATTACCTTACCCACACATTTCTTGGGATTCAGCCGCAAGTGGTATTTGTCAACTCTCTGAAAGAAATTCTATAGTGCTTCTATAAGCCTGATTCATGTCTCTGATTTCACCATCATGACATCCACATATACGTCAATCTATTTTTGCATCAAATCGTGGAATAATGTAGTGGCCATCCGCTGATAAGTAGCTCCTGCATTCTTGAGCCCAAACGGCATTACCTTGTAACAATAAGTGCCCCACTCGGTGACAAAGGCCGTCTTATGCTTGTATTCTTCAGCCATGAGAACCTGATTGTATCCTGAAAACCCGTCTGCAAATGAATACATGGCAGATAAAGCCGCACTATCAACTAGCAGGTTTATATGAGGTAGAGGAAAATCATCTTTCGGGCAAGCCTTGTTAAGTTCTCTGTAGTCCACACACATTCTGACCTTCCTGTCTTTCTTCGGCACCGGCATAATATTTGCCAACCACTCAAGATACTTCACTACTTCTAGGAATCCCACATCTATCTGTTTCTTGACTTATTCTCTGACCTTCTCGGCCCACTCAGGCCTCATCCGTCGAAGTTTCTGTTTCACTGGCTTCATATTTGGATAAGTTGGTATTGTATGCTAGGCAATGCTTCTGTCTACTCCAGACATGTCCTCATAGGACCAAGCAAATACTTTGGCATATTTGGTTAATATTTCTTCTAATTTCTCCCGCTCTTCAGAGGTAACCTCACTTGCAATTAGAATTTCCTTGGGGCTCTCATGTGTACCAAGGTTAAATTCGTTTGTTTTGGTGGAGCTGATATCAAATATACTCAAGTCGTGCAAATTGAAAGGAATAGACTCAGACAAGTAAGTGAAATGATTGTCTTTATTGCTAGCAGATGCGAGAATACATTCAAATAAATCAGAGAGATAGACATCTTCATCCTCCATAGATGCTTCATCTCCCACAGCTGGGTCTTCCTCGGTTTCCTCTTTTTACTCGAGGGTCAGGCTCTCCAACTTCATCAGCACTTCTTCAAATTTCTCTTCTTCCTTCTTCGTAATTTCTAATGCCAGTGACTTCTCACCCATCACATTCTGAAGATCTCAAACCCGGGCACCACGATCCCATTGACTTCTACCGGTTCAGGTTCTCCCTGATATTCCGTTGCCTTCACAAAGCATTCCATCAGCTTCAACCCTTTCTTCTTGGCCTTCAACTTGTCCTCATCAGACTTGTACCCCAGTCCTCTCCGAGTCATCTGCCCTTTAAAGTTTGGCAATGCTGAACCTTTACCCTGCTCGAAATTCATCTTTTCCATGATCCTAGCCACCTTAGGATCCACCCACTCCTCAAAGGTTATCGACACTTGGAACCTTGCGAAATGTTGTATTTCCAAAGCGGCCACATCATTATCCACCTTAGTTCGGATGGTGACAATCTCTCCCTCGTACGGAAATTTAATAACCTGATGCAGAGTGGAGGGCACGCCCCCAAAATTGTGGAACCACAGCCTTCCCAATAACAAAGCAAAAGTGGCCGGGATATCCAGCACTGTGTACTCAACCTCATCCTCAATCGGTCTCACCTTAACTATTGCAGCGAAAGTGCCCTCAACTCCTCGTTTACTATCATCATAAGCTTTGATAGTCATATTGGAGGGACTTAGAAGCTTCTGAAATGTTGATGGGCCAATTTGTAAAAATTATTATCTCATGTTTGCATCATCTTTCTTTTATGCTTGTGTTTGGGAACATCGTTGTTTAGATCCATTTGGACCATTTATCATGGGATATGGGCTTGTTGGGCCATTTAAACTGGGACAAGAACACATCTTATGACGATTGGGCCAAAAGGCTTCTAAATAACGATGGGCCATTTTATGATTGTGTTCGGAATATTATCATTTGGATTTAGTTGGGCTCTTTGCCATAAGACATGAACTCGTTGGGACATTTAAACTGGGACGGGTTCACTCTTATAACAGTTGTCCCAAAAGCTTCTAAAATGATAATAGGCCGATTTGTTTGAGAATTTTTTTTGATTTAATATATGTTATATACTTCTCATGCACATCATGCATACATATACCTTGTTGACATCCTCTCTGTCTTAAAAAAGACACCATAGATACCGTTTGGGTTAGGGAAGGAACCAGACTCACTAAAAGAACAAGTATGAGTGAATCCGATAATGAGGTGTCCCGTATGGATCAGTTAGAGAATGGTCTCGCCAAGATCACTGAACAGTTGCAGGCTTTGACTACTGCTATGGCTGGTATAGCTGGGTCTCGTGCCGGGGTTAATTCTGGAGATATGAGGCAAGAGGAATCTCCGAACAGATTGGGGGATGAAACCCCCGCTTTTGATGATGATATGGCAGAGTATGCAGCAGGCAGGGTATCTGGGTCTCAGGCAGAGTTACAGAAACTTCGGGATCAGGTTGAGTCGGTTACCCGCAAGATGGGGGTAAGAATGAGGATCTGCTGGATTATGACACAATGACCTTCGGAGAACAGCTGCCAACTCAATTTAAAATGCCGGACATGGCCAAGTTTAATGGGAACGGAGACCCGAGGGTCCATCTGCAGCAATATGTCTCAGTCATGAGTTCAATGGGCCTATCACAGCGCCAAGTCCAAAAGATGTTTGGGATGTCACTCGAGGGGGCACCTGTGGTTTGGTATCATAGCCTTGAGAATAAGGTTAAGGAAGATTGGAAGGAAATAGCTGATGCTTTTCTGAAGCAGTATGTTACAGACTTAGAAATTGACTTGTCACTCAGTGATTTGGAGAACACTAAGCAGAAGCCGGAAGAAAGCTTCAAGGAGTATGTAGACCGCTGGAGAAGCCAGCTTCTGAAAATGCAGACTCGGCCCTCTGAGAAGGACCAAATCAAAATGATCATCAAGGGCACCAAGCCCTCTATTTATAGTAAGCTGATGAGGATGACTTCGATGATTTCTGATTTTCGACAGTTGAGGGAAACTGTCATGGATATTGAGGAAGAGGAGGCTGAAAACAGAAAGTCCTATGGCCAGAATAGGCGGACTTTTGGGGGGTATTCTGAGACTAAGACCGCTACTGTCGAGGTTGCTGCCATCAGGAACCGGCAATTCTCCAACCTTGGTAGACCTTTGTCGAAGGTATTTGAAAAGTTACAGGGACAAGGAATCTTGAAACCCTTAGAAGGCAAGCCACTTCCGCACCCCCCACCACCACACATAAATGTGAACCTTTATTGTCACTTCCACCAGCTACATGGCCATGACACTGACAACTGCACCCGCCTCAGGCATGAAATTCAAGATCTCATAGATTCCCATAAAATACCCAACCCATGAAAAGAAGCCCTCAACCACCAAGCTTCTTACATGGATGACAGTGAAGAACCATAGGCCGAGGAAGAAGGCAGTGCTGCGGATGATGGAGATGTTCCTCCTAGTCTATTTGATCCAGTTTTTTTAATGACATTGATTTTGTTACTTGTTCGAACTCTTTTCCTCAACAATAATAAAGACGTTCATTTCGCTGAAAGTCTTCTGCAATATGAGTATATTTGAGAAAAGTATTCAACCTTGGTACTATGGAATCCAGTGATGAACACGGGGAACCTTCGCAATAAGCAAACAGAAAAGATAAGATAGACATTCAGAAATTGGGAAATGGAGGCAGTGAAACTATCAGACTTGGAAGGGAATTAGTTCACCGAGCCGATCAACAAAGACAGATTGAAGCAGTGGTTTGCCTGAGGAAAAGAAGACTAAGCAGTCACCAAGAGGATTGATGGAAGACCTAACCCGATGGGATAGGAACATGCATGCATGCATACACGTAACATATTCGCATCCTTTTTGTGTTTGTTCTGTTTTGTAATAACAGGTTTCAAAGGAGAAAAAGAGAAAGCGTTAAATACAAGCCAACCAGAAGCAGTAACAGTACAATATCAGCAGTTTTCGAGAATGAATCGCAGAGGGTCGAGGCCCGAATCAGTATCAGTTTTGGGGATAAGTCCCAGGGTCAAGGCCCACATCACTATTAGTTTGGGATGAATCCCGAGGGCCGAGGCCCACATCAGTATCAGTGGGATGAATCCCGAGGGTCGAGGCCCACATCAGCGTCAGTCGAGGTCGAGGCCCACATCAGCATCAGTCTGGGGGCGAGGCCCATGACAGTAGCAGTTGGGGCCGAGGCCCACTTCAGCAATCAGTTTTGGGGATGAGTCCCAGGGTCGAGGCCCACATCAAACACAGTTTGGGATGAATCCCAAGGGTCGAGGCCCACATCAGCATCAATCTGAGGGCGAGGCCCATGTCAGTAGCAATTAGGGCCGAGGCCCACTTCAACATCAGTTTTGGGGATGAGTCCCAGGGTCGAGGACCACATCAAACACAGTTTGGGAATGAGTCCCAGGGTCGAGGCCCACATTACATCAGTATCAGGATTGCCGGGTATGGCATTCTAGGGGCGAGGCCCATATTACATCAGATCAGTTCTGCCGAGAATGGCACTCCGAGAATGAAGATATAGTCCGGGAATGGGCAGTTCGAGAATGAACAAGCCGGGAATGGCACTCCAAGAATGGAAACACAGTTCGAGAATGAACAAGCCGGGAATGGCACTCCAGGAATGGAAATACAGTTCAGGAATGAACAAGCCGGGAATGGCACTCCAAGAAATGGAAGCACGGTTCGGGAATGAACCACCTCACAGTAATGGTTCGGGAATGGACCACCTTACAGTAACAGTTCGAGAATGGACCACCTTACAGTAACAGTTCGAGAATGGACCACCTTACAGTAACAGTTCGAGAATGGACACCTCACAGTAACGGTTCGGGAATGGACCACCTCACGATAACAGTTCGGGAATGAACACCTTACAGAAGCACGGTTCGGGAATGGACCACCTCACGATAACAGTTCGGGAATGAACACCTCACAGTGACGGTCCGGGAATGGACCAACCCACAGTAACGGTTCGGGAATGGACCACCTTACGGCAACGGTTCGGGAATGGACCACATCACAACACGGTTCGGGAATGAACCAGGGGTCGCAGCACCTCACCACACAAATCAACTCAACGCATGGTAAGTCAAGTGGCAGCTGGCGAGCCAGGTAAGTAGAAATGCATTGCATAACTTTGATAGGATTGTCACTGTTGCACATTACACAAGTCCCATCAAAGTGGGGGCGACTGTAGGCACTGCATTTTTACACATAAGTCCCTATGATGAGTCTCATTTTGGAGACACTACCTTTTAAGTCACGGAGGTCACGGGAAACGGACATCGGAAGGGGAAATTCAGAATAAACAAGGTTCACTGTTTTCGTTAGTGCTGCGTTCGTGTTTACGTTCGAACGTCAAACGGATTGCGGGCGTTCATGCCGCGTTCGAGGAAGCGTTCGAACGGTGTCGGTAATTCTGGTTTTGCTGCTACCCTCACATCCAGCCCAATTAGCCCCCCAAAGCCAATAAAGCATATCCCAATTTAAATAAATAAATATTAATTAAAACATTAACTAAATAAGATAATAATTAATTAATTAAATAAAACATATACCAAACATAAAATAAACAATTACCAACTTAAACTAAAATCATGCCTAAATTAAAAAAATCACATACTAAATCAAAATATAATCATACCAAGTTAAAATCAATCAACCAATATATTATTCCTAACTTAAAATATTGTTTTCCTAAACCAAGCCAATCAAATATTCAACCTTCCCTATCTAGCCAAGATTTGTCCCCCCTCAATCTTTGACTTCCCTTATCCAACACCAAATCAAATCCCTCTTTAATTAGCCAAATCCCTTTCCTTTGTCAAGCCCAACCCTTTGCCTATAAAAAGAACCCTTCACCAACCTTCTCTACCCTAGTCCCTAGCTCATACACAACACACAGAAAAATTACAGGAAGAACACACCCAAAAACAGTAAGCAAAAGATAAAGAGGAAACGGCATCGAAACCACAAGGAAATAGTAGCAAAAGACGGAGAACGACGACTCAAAACAGTAAGACAACGAACGAGAACAGTGAACCAGTGAACCGGGAGAGTTGCGGAGCATCCACCCTTCCGAAGATCGTGTACCGTACATCCGAGAGGTGATTTAAAAGGTTAGACCTGAGGGCACTTTTTCATTGGTTTATATTCGTTTTTTTATCATTGAATTCTATTCGCATGAGAGTCGTTTATGGATGCATGTTGTGGCTTGAATGAAATGGAAGAGTGTCGTCTCTTGTGGTATATAGGATGGAAACCCAGACGTAAATTCCGTAGCTGAATCCGAATGGACGGTAGTGCGGTCTGTACTTGGGATACAACTCCACGTACCACTTGAGTAAACGGCACCTTCTCTTGTTTTGTGTTGCTTTCATTTATTTATTTTTCGTCACCTAAATTATGCATGTTGCTTATTTATGCATGGTTCAATCGAGCGCATGGGCTTAGTAAGTGGAATGAAAGATCCCCTATGGAGAGGGGTTAAAGCCCTTTACCATGATGTTTTGCCGCGCCGGTTGATGTGTGTTCGGTTGGATGCAAGACACGTTCAATCGGATATACTTAGTTGAATATGATTGCCTTTATGTTTGTATGCATGATGTGATGTGACGCGCATGGGCTTAGTATGTTGGTCTAAAGGTCCTCTCTTTGAGAGATCAAGAGCCCCAAAAGGTCACCTTTACGGCAGTACTTCGCCGCGCCCCTTTATTTTATTGTTTATGTATTGCGTCCCATTTCATGCATCAGGTCTGTTCCCGTTTGAACGCGTTTACGAACGCAACTCGAACGCGCATGCATTTTTGCCTTATCATGCATCAGGTCTCATTTCCGTTCGAACGCGTTTACGAACGCCATACGAACCTGAGCATTCTGTTTCATTTCCGTTCGAACGCGTTATCAAACGCCATACGAACGCGAGCATTCTGTTTCATTTCCGTTCGAACGCGTTTACGAACGCTACTCGAACGTGAGCATTCTGTTTCATTTTCGTTCGAACGCATTTACGAACGCTACACGAACGCACACACACTGAACTGAGTCTGTCTTATCATATTCATGCATAATTGCCTCTTGGTTGATCTTTCTTGTGTTATATAGCCAACCGTATTATTTGTATCCCTGCATTTATCCATTCTATGTGTTCTCGGGATTGTATTCAAGCATGATTAGGCTGTTAGCATGTTATTTGGTTAATAGGTTAATGAGATAGTACTCAAGCATGATTATGTTGTTCTTAGTTTTCCATATCATAGGATTGAAATATGTTCATGAGATTGCCATGTGATGTTGCATATTGTGATGAACTTGTTGATGTATGCATATGAATTTAGAAGCATGATATTTTTGGAAATAAATGTTATTTAAGCCTGGTTAAATTATTATATAAATCCTTTTATTCCAAATGACATAAGTAAGGGACCATTCCGAACCCAACGGTTTGAGGTCTTCCCTTGCGAGGGGTGAGTGCGGCCTTAAATCTCATTTTCCCGGTTCACACCGGGTGGCGACTCCATTACTCTCCGGTTTAGTCCCCCGTGGCTACTCCGTACTCCCACCTGGGCCGCGAGCCCGGGACATCATGCGTCGCCCCAGATTTTCTTTGTTCCCACAGGTACGTACCAACAAGTTATGATACGTGATTGACTGTCAAATGGATTTCGTATTGAAGATTCCCCAGAGGGAGGGTGGAGCGAACTCTCTTAATTACCAAAGCCTCTTAGGCTCTTATCGCCTTGGTGACAGGAATAAACAACAAGTCCTCCAAATTATTCCATCACAGTAAGCTTCGAGTAATGATTATCTAGGTGCCTTTGTAGCTTTTCCTTATAGAAAGGCAGTGAAAGAAGAAAGACACCAAACCATTACTTAGCTCTAATAATGCCTTTGATTAAACCCTTTCAACCCACGATAGACACAGTTAACTAAAGCACAAATCACAATCACTACAAGATATTGTTTCGGGGCCAATTCTCTATTCCCCAGTGGAGTTGCTAGACTGTAGGATACAGAAATCGACGACACTGTTATAGGCTCGTGGCCCGATCAGGAGTGCGGAGTAGCCCACGGAGGAACTAAACCGGAGAAATAAGATGGAGTCGCCACCCGGTGTGAACCGGGAAAATGATTTAAGGCCGCACTCACCCATCGCAAGGGAAGACCTCAAACCGTTGGGTTCGGAATGGTCCCTTACTTATGCCAATTGTAATGAAATAATTTGTGCAATAACTTAACCGAATGTACGCAATATATATATTCAAAAATAACCTATATCTAGTTCGCATTCATAAAAGTAAATCATATATCTAAGTTTGCATGCTTTAAAAGTAAGTCATTATAACAGCAAGCATACAATATCACACAATGAGCATGTTTTATTATCAAACACAAAGAATAAATAACATCCTAAACATAAACATAAATTAAATTACTATTGCAAAAGAAAAATAACTAAATCATGCATAAAGAAATATCATAATCATGTTGAAAAATAAATAACTTGTTAGACTAAATCATGCTTAAAATGCAAGGTTGGATGAAACGAAACATGTGAATCTAACAAGTGGTACGTGGCATTGTATCCCGAGTGCTAACCGAAATACCATCCATTCGGATTCGGCTACGGAATTTACGTCTGGGTTTCCATCCGATATACCACAAGAGAGAACACATATTCCGTTCATCTGGAAATCACATCATGCATAAATCCACAATACTCATATGAAATAAAGTACTAAAATAAATGAAAATAAAGGATAATAAATAAATAAGGTGCCCTCAGGTCAAACCTCTTAAATCGTCTCTCGAAAGTGCGCTACGCCGTTTTCGGAAGGGTTGATGCTCCGTAAATCCTCCGGTTCACTGGTTCAACGTTTTCCTTCGCTGTTTTGATATTTGGGCTTCTGTTTTTACTCTATTTTGATGCTATTTTCGCTGGTCAGGGGCTATGTTTCAAGGGTTGTTTTTGTGGTCAGAGGCTTTTTTTCGTAGTCAGGGGCTATTTTCGGTAGTCGGGGGCTGTGTTTCAGGGGCTGTTTCAGGGGTATTTTCAGTGGTTACAGGGCTGTCTCAGGGGTTGTTTCAGAGGTATTTTATGCGGACTATTTTGTTTATTAATGAATGACTGTTTTGGTGGGGGTTGATGTATGTGTTGTTCACGTTAATTTGGTGAGGGTATGGGTTGTTTTGTGGCTTCACATGGCAGCTCGGTGAGTGTGTGATACGTGGCTGTGGTGTGTGGGCTACGTGGTGAAGGGGACCGCTCACGTTGATTTGTTTCTTGGGTGCGTGAGGGCTTTTGCTCGTTAAGGGGTGATGCAGTGTGGCAGTGCTGTGAGGATTGCTTACGTGTGAGAGTTAGTAGGTGAAGATCGAAGAGAGGATGAATGGCGTGTGTGAAGGGCTGTGAGAGGGGGTTTATTTTTTATTTTTGTGGCTTCGGCGAGGGGCCTTTAGGGTTTGTTATTTGGTTTGTGTGTGGGCAGTGAAGTGGCGTGAGTGTGTTATAGGTGTGTGAGTAGGCAGTTGCTGTTGAAGGGCGTGGGGCTGCAAGGTTGGACGTGGGTGGACGTGAGGGCTGACTCGGGGCTACTATGTGCGGCAATGGAGGGAGATTTTAGAGTGTGTGAGCGTGAAAGCTAGGAGTTATTTTCTTTGTGTTTTTCGTGAGAATGAGCCAGGGTTGAAAAGGTTGGGTTAAAGCTTCTTTTTTATAGGAAAAGCTTAGGGTTTACCTTGTATGAATAGGGAAAATGATTTTCTAATTATGGGGGTATCTTCTTAATTAGTATGTGATAAGGAAAAATCTATTTAATTAGGGATGTGATTTGATTTGATTTGATTTCTTCTCTTTTAATTAGGGATATGATTTAATTGAATTAGGAAGGTATTTGATGAGATTTGATTTGAATCTTTTAATTAGGGAAGGTGATTTGTCTTGATTTTGGCATGTGCTTAATGTGTGATTTTTGTTAATTTGGAAGGTGATGGGCGTGTGGATTTGGTCTCATTGGGCATGGGCTTGGTCCATTTTGGTGGGGTTGGTGTGTGGTTTGGTGATGTGTGGGCTTGGTGTGTGTCTTGTGGGGGTTTGGGCTAAGTATGTATTTTAAAATAGAGGTCCAACAAGTTAACCCGAAGCGAAACAAGCTAATTAAATCCAACAAGATGTTAATGTCCGACTCTTCCCTTCTGACGTCCGTTTCCCGCGACTTTCATAATTTAAAGAGGTAGTGTCTCCATGTGCGACTCATCATCAGGACTTATATGCAAAAATGCAGTGCCTACAGTAACCAAAGTATAGTACTTATACAACTCACAATAGAACAATGTAATTGTTGCTCGCCATGCGGTTTTCCTAAGAGCAATACCTATATGCTGTGGTAAATGAGAGGAAAGTAAAACTCGATGAAAATCGAAGTAATACTGTTCCAGGCACTGATTCCTTAATGGAACACAAATAGTTCATCAGGGATGAAACTGTACCACAATCTTCAAGTACACAAGAACCGCATAAATCGGAGAGAGTCATAAAACAACCTAGGAGGTATGAGTTTCTGATCTCACCTCATGAAGATGTCAATCTTATTGAGGAACATGAACCGACTACGTATGAGGAAGTGATACAAGGTATCGACTCCATATTATGGCAAAGTGCCATGATGTCCGAAATGGATTCCATGTATACCAACTAAGTTTGGACACTAGTTGATGTACCGGAAGGCATTGTGCCTATTGGTACTATATAAGTCTTCAAGGAAGACATACATGGATGGAAACATACCAACGTACAAAGCTAGGCTTGTAGCGAAAAGGTATCGTTATCAACATTGTGTCGATTACGACAAAACCTTTTACTTGTTGCCATGGTTAAAATCCATTTGGATAATGCTTGCTAATGTTGCATGTTTCATTTATGAAATAAGGCAGCTGGACGTCAAAATCGCTTTCCTTAAACGGAAACCTTTTGGAGGATGTTTATAACATCCTGACGGTTTTGTCGCACCAAAACAAGCAAACAAGGTTTCCAAGTTAAATTCGATCCATTTATGGATTGAAGCAAGCATTGCGTTCTTGGAACTATCGTTTTGATGTAATCATAATGGTATATGAATTAATTCAAAACGAAAATGATTCTTGTGTATATAAGGAGATTAGTGGGGAGCACACTGACAGTGATTATCTTAAATAATGATGATATATCATTTCTTGGAAATGACATTCCCATAATACAATCGGTGATGGCTTGGCTTTCATGAAAAATTCTCTGTAGAATACTTGGGAGAGACAACCTTTATTCTAGGAATAAAGATCTACTGGGATAGATCTAAAAGTTATTGACACTCTATGAGAACCCGTATATTGAAACATATGTACCCGACCTGGTGTCTCATATACTTTGAGCATATGGAGTCACAATCAGGCCAATCCAAGTGATAGTCACTGGATTGATGTTAAGAACATCCTTAAGTATCTTAGAGGAACTAAGGATGCTTTCTTAAGTTATGGAGAAGGAGAACTTGAAGTGACTGGGTTCACTGCTGCAAGTTTCCAAACCGAAAAAAACGACTATAAATCGTAATAAAGGTACTATATAGTTTGAACAACGGAACAGTGAGCTGGAAATCCTCCAAGCAAGATTATGTTGCCGAATAAACAACAAAAGCGAAATATTGTTGCAGCTGAGGCAGCAATAAAAGCACTTTGGATCTAAATAATCCTAATAAGATTAGAAGTAGTTATGCATCACAAGCTAAAAAATTAATGATCTCATCAACGATCCAAGTATATACTTCAACTATCCATCTGATTCGTTCGGATCATACATCATGGCGATGTGATGATCGAATAAATCACATCATATGATAACATCGCAAATCCGCTGACGAAAGAATTTTTCCTCAGTAGATGTTTGAGCGACCCATACATAGTTCAAGTGTAGGACACTTGATTGATTGGCTATAGGCCAAGTGGGAGATTGGTGGACAATTATGACCCATAGCATCACTATTTGTACAGAACATGGTGTTGTTGTACAAATTAACTATGTGACAAAGGAAATTGCTCTTTTATCATTTGTAATTGGATTATCGGGATATATAAATGATAAAAGTCCATATGATTTGTTCCGGATTAATAAATATGAGACAGTATTAATCCACTAAGGTTTAATCATTAAAAATCCATTGTCGTAGTATTATCGAGATTGGACATCGATAATGCGAAATAGTGTTGGTTAATTCTAAGTCCCAAGATCAAATCAAGACATGAAATAATATGTGAACACACCAACGGAGGTAGCGGAATACTCACATTGATCGGTTGAGTCGATTGGAGACGAATGAAGGCCAAAAACGCACTGCCCTTCACGCCAACTGCAACCAGTCCACTGTCCCTGCAAAACAGAATTTTCGGTCTCAAAACGAAGCTCCAAACTCCGTCGGATGAGTCCCGCCTCATGGGTGAACACTCCCTACCACCTTCGCAAGACTTGTAAGTATGCTAGCACTTGAATTTCACCATGAAAACCCACTCTAGCTTCCCTATTGCTCACGCCAAACTGGTTCAAAACCAGTGAAGAATGGCACCATTGCCGTGAGAGGAAGAGAGAATTTGAGAGAGATTGAATTGTGTTAAGTTTAAAATGATTTACCAAAAATCAATTTATATTTATGCCATAATATATATTAAATTAATAATACTTATGACACAAAACATGCAATGGCTTAGAGTGTCAAAACACTCAAACTTCATGCAATGACATTGAGTGCATTGTACACAATCTATATGCAATGCATTAGAATGACATGTGTCATGTGGGCCCCACACGTTTCCAAATGAAAGTGGGCCCACGTGCACTCACGTGTTCGGGTTCGATATTTCCGAAATACCGAGCTAAGTCGCGACGTTAATTCAATCGAATAATTGCGGCTAGCGTAATTATTATTTACGTCGCTAACGAATTAATTCCAAATTAACTCGTTTGCCCGAATTAAAATCTAATTTTAATTCCGCGTCGAAATCTAATTTCGTTTAATATATCGAATATATTAATTCATCGATTAATTCCAAATTAATCATTCTCTCTCTTTAGACGACATTTTATCCCGGATAAAATATCTCTGTTATTAATCCTAGATTAATTTTCTCTCTCTTCTATATAATCCCAGATTATTCAAGAGTGCGAGTTGTGCGTCATCGGTGGATTATCGGGAAGCGACCCATGAGATCCCCGGATAATCTGGCAGTAAATACGGTCGTCGGAGTATCCGAATCACGTACGTACCAAGTACTACGTTCTACCGATTTACGAGACAAGGTCGACTCCTAGCAAAGCACCAAGTCTTCCCAAGTTCTCCGGACATATTCATCAAAGAATATCAAAGATCTGTATCAAGCGTAGTATACAATTGTATTGTGCATATCGGCCCAGTATCGGATAGTCACGTGCTAGGGCTGGGGCTGGATAAGTGTCTGCCCTGTCCGAAACACATATCGGATGTCTGGTAACTAGTCTCTATAATCGGATATTCATGACCTGGTCATAATATCACGATTGGATGCGCATCACTTAAGAGCACTAATACCGTATCATGCGTGACATCATCTCCATTATGACTGCAGTGACACTTCCGTCTTGACATCACATCCAATACCTACTACCTTCTGATAAACCCAGAAGAGGTGAACACACAGAACCAGTTAAGATCCCCCACCACCAAAACCAAAGTTTACCGATTGTCGTAAGTATTAGCGATGTAAGTCTCAGGTTAAGATATACACACCTACCTTGATTTCGGCCTCCATAGACACCTAGTCATAATACCAATGGGATTCCAAAGGGTCTATCCAGAGCGAAGCTGTTTCCCGTACATCGGTGAAACACGACCTCCTATCGCACTTGCACAAGTATCCAATACTTATATATATGAGAACTATGCCGTTGTGCCCTCACAACATGCACAAGTGCAATACTAGCCTATTCCGCATTATCGATGTCCAGTCTCGATAATACTACGGCTAGGGATATTTAATGATTAATCCTTCGTGGACTGATACTGTCTCATATCATCTCAATCCAGGAACTAATCACATGGACCTCTCTTCATTTATATATCTATGGTGATCTAATCACAAAATGACGAGAGTGCAATTTCCTTGTTACATATTTAATTTGCTACAACAACACAATGATCTGTGCAAATAGTGACGCTATGGGTCATATTATCCAACAATCTCCCACTTGGCACATAGCCAGTCACTCGAGTGTCCTACACCCAAACCATGTAAGGTTCGCTCAAATTGCTGAGGAAAGGTTTTCGTCAGCGGATTTGTTCGATTATCGTTTGACGCGATTTATACGACATCACATCGCCACGATGTATGATCCGAACGAATCAGATGATATAGAAGTATATATCTGGATCGTCGATGAGACCTTTAATTCCTTAGCCTGTACTGACGCCTAGCTCAGCCGCTAACAGAACTATATCTAATCTAATTAGATTTATTATCGACCCAAAAGACTTCTATTGCTGCTTCAGCTGCAGCAATAATCCGCATTTGTTGTTTATTCGGCAACAGTTATCTTGCTTGGAAGATTTCCAGCTCACTGTCCCTTGTTCAAACTTTATAGTACCGTAGTATTTAATCGTTTGGAAACTTGCTGCAGTGATCCCAGCCACTTCAAGTTCTCCTTCTCCATAGTAAAAATAGCATCTTTAGTTCTCAGAGATACTAACAGATGTTCTTAACTTCATCCAGTGACTATCACTTGGATTGACCCGATTGTGACTCCATATGCTCGAAGCGTATGAGACACCAATACAAGTACATTTTAAATGTACAATTTCCTAGAGAGTGTTAACAACTCCAAATCTATCCCAGTAGATCTTTATTCCTCTAATAAAGGTTGTTATCTCCCAGAATTCTACGGAGAATTTGTATTGAAAGCCAAGCTTTCAACAATAGCTTTATGGAATTTTACTGTCAGTGCGCTCTCCCACTAACCTCCTTATATACACAAGAATATTTTCGTTTTGAGTCAAATCATAAACCATTATGATTATTTCAAAACGTCAGTTCCAAGAACCTTATGCTTGCATCAATCCAAACATGGATCGAATAAACCCGCAAACCTTGTTTCTCGGTTATACAAAATCATCAGGATGTTGTAAACATCCTCCAAAAGGTTTCCTTTTCAGGAAAAGCGATTTTTGATCTATAACTGACATTTCATAAATGAAATATACAGTTATTTTCAAGCATCCTCAAAATGGATTTACCATGGCAACAGGTAAAAGGTTGAACCGTTATTAACATAATGTTGATAACGATACCTTTCCGTCAAAAGCTTAGCTTTGCACGTTGGTATGTTGCCTTCCATGTATGTCTTCCTTGAAGACGTTCAATGTACCATAGGCACAACGCCTTGTGGTACGACAACTAGTATCCAAACATAGTTGTTATACATGGAATCCATTTCGGACTCATGGCACTTTGCCATAACAGGGAGTCGATACCTCGTATCACTTCCTCATAACGTAGTGGTGGATATACCTTCACAAGATTGACATCTTTATGAGGTTAGATCAAAAACCCATACCCTAGGTTGTTTTCTGACTCTATCCGATCTACAAGTTCTTGTGTATTTGAAGATTAATGGTATAGTTTCATCATAGATGAACTATTTGTGTTCCATTACGGACTTCGTGCCTAGAACAGTATCACTCCGATTTTTCATCGAGTATCACTATCCTCCCACTGACCACTGCATATCGGTATTCCTCTCAGGAAAACCGCATGGTGAGCAACAATTACATTGTTCTCATGTGGGATTTATAAGTATTATACTTAAGGTTTCCCTTAGGATAACCTATATTGGCACTTATCCAATTCGGGTCCTTAGTTTGGTATCATCCAAACGATATGCCTGGCATACCCAAATTATCAGGAATGAGAAACCTCGTTTCTTCCCTGTTCATATCCTATATGATATCTGTCAAACAGATTTATATGGAACCTTATTCTAAATAAGTTTTGCACTGTTAATACATATCCGGTTGAAGGAGATAGTAGCTCAGAGCGACTCGTGATAAACCTTATTATGTCCAACAAAATTCGGTTTTAGTTCAGACATACCGTCTAACTGACGTGTCTCGAGAGGAGTCCTCATCTGAAAGAATACTATACTCTTTCATGTACGTATGAAACTTACTGCTTAAGTATTTTCCATTACGGTATTACCGTGGCGGAATAATACTATAGCCGATCTGTTTGTCTATTTCGTGTCGAAACTCTAAAAGTTTCCGATTTGTGTTCTTCAAAAGAAACACATAACCACAACGTGATGTCACATCCGTTAAGGTCACGAAATATTCATGTTCACATCTAGCCTAGCTAGATATGGTCCCACTTACTTCACCATGAATAGGGCTAAAGATCGGTGGCCCTTTTACTATTACCAAGTAAATATAGTATTTTAGGTATTTAACCTAATAAACTAGATTCGTAGACCTTATTTGAATAGTCAAATCAGTCCTAGTACCACTCTTTAAAAGTGTGGATATACGAGTCTTGTTTAATAAACTAGATTCGTAGACCTTATTTGAATAGTCAAATCAGTCCTAGTACCCACTCTTTAAAGTGTGGATATACGAGTCTTGTTTAATTGTGTCCAGACCACAATGCCACAAATAAGTCTCCATTGATCAAATCAATTTGAGCTATTTATTTGTCATTTTATATGTTTGAGATTTTTCTTTATATTCAAAATATAAATTCTGTTATTTACATCCAATGTATTTATCTCAGTATCATCTTTATATATTGAAACACTTTAGTGTTCTAGAATATAAAGGTTTTATCCGCAATGGATTAAACACTGATATAGAGATAATGTCTCTAGATAAACTAGTTACATTATAACCTTCCTAATTTAAGTACATACCTAAGGGCAGTTCCTAAACTTAGGTATCTACGTCGAAACAGCGACTTTCGTCCCGTTTCCAATTCGCAGAGAAATCTCGGCTTGAAGCCAGTATCCAGCTCACAGCGGATTCTGAACGTCAATACATACATTTTATGTACCACACTAAGTATTAAAATCCAATTTTAATACTAGTAGTGAACATAACTTTGACAAATATTTTAAAGTTAGAGCCTCGCCCTTTCTTTAATTCCTTCGTATCTTCCATATCCAAATGGTAGTCACTTTGGGATATGTCAATTATCCTTTTCAATATTTCACAAACCACTTGAGTTTTAGATATCGAAATGATGTGCACCTTGTGCTACATGCCCAATTGCAAACTTTGACTTTTCTCCACTAGAATAGTCAATTAATTCTCCAAGAATTATTAATTGCAATTTTAATACTTTTAAATCGAAAGATAGATTTATTGTAAGTATATTAATTAAGCACTAAAGTCATCATCACATAAATCTTCCAAAGACTTTATGCTATACTATTTGCTTAATTATGGGCTTAGTCATAATAAGTTATTTAATCAAATAAATTAACCTTTTATTAATTCCCAATTGAAAATTAAATCATTTAAAACATTTAATCCAAGGATTTATATTTTAAATTCAACCTTTCAATTCTTTCTTGATTTCAATAGTCCAACTATTTAATCAATTTAATAAGGTACTATTTATTATAATGATTACAATGATCCAATTATAATCAACTATAATTTTAATATTGATACTATAATCCAATTATTAAAATCAACTATCATTTTAATTCCATTATATTGATTACTATAATCCAATTATAAAATCAACTATAATTTAATTCAATTATATTGATTACTATAATCCAATTATAAAATCAACTATAATTTAAATATTGATTACTATAATCCCATTATAAAATCAACTATCATGAATGAGTTTGTATATAGTCCAACTATATATATATATTTAAAACAACATAAAATATTAGTCCGACTAATACTTTTGATTAATATGACGAGTAAAATAAAAAAATGAGCGTGTTTAGCGAGTATTGAACGAATGTTGCAAATTCAATACTTGCCTCCCACTTTTTTCGTCGAGCCTCTAACCCTCTGTGGAGTACTCGGGAAACCGTGTTTCCTAGTGGGCTAGGATCCTATTAAATAACACACCACCCTGACTTTGGCCAATAAAAAGCTGTATGCTATTCAACTAGGTAGATCTCTCAGATCAATTGGATCTCATCCAATTCCTAGATCCGGTTAGGTGGACATCCAAGTCCGAAACATATGTATAATGTCAATGTATCCATTACATTTTCCTACCCATATCCTCCGAATCATCTAGGCCTTGGCTTTGGCCAAAAACAAACCTAATGATTCCAGTTAAGCGGGACCCATTGACGAGGAAAGTTTCGTAATCAATGTCATTGGACAAAAAGTGATCTGACTTTGGTCAAAAAAAATCACGATTTGGACAAGACACCGATATGCAACAAACTCTCATGATTCAAGTACATCCTTGATTGACAAAGGTCTTGACTTTGGTAAAAAAACAAACCAATGCCAACTTCGGATCTTGAACAAGAATCATTCAATGGAAGGATATTTGCTTAATATAAATTGAGGGATTTTCGCGTGCAAATTGGCTACCAATTTAATTATCTTTGTTAGGTCTCATCATCATACACCCTTAAACATGCATTCTAAATACATAATAAGACGAGTATGAAATAAAATAATAATGATATGCGGATGGATACTTAACACATTGATCCTAGATCAAATCTCTCCCTTTCTCACTCAAGCTAGCACTTGTACTACTTCTACCCGTTACACTACACTTCTAAAGAAACCTCATATACATAGAGGGGAATAGGTGAGAAGAGAATACAAAGAGAAAGAAGGTGATAAGGCTGGACTCGCAGGTCCAATTAATAAATCGAATTATTACAACAATTTCTAAAATTTCCCACCCGACTAATATCCATCCGATATACATTATTCATTCAACACAACCACGTATTCACACACATAAGCATGCTATCAATCAATCTAATCAAATTAATTAATCTGATAATTAAGTGATCATCCAATGTTCAAACAACGATTTGATTTTGAGAGTCAAACTCGTTTTTGCGAATAAGTACTAAAAGTACGAATTCATGAATTAATTAAACTACATCATTAAATAAATTTAACTTGTATTTAATACTAATTCATTATTCAATTCCAAATTAAATATTGCACTTTATATTTAATAAACCTTTTTCGATTTAAATTCCAAATTTAATCGTAACACGTCTCAAAGACCGATTAACGTCCAACGTCAATTTAATTTAAGTCTAATGGGCTTCAATTAATTTCTTTAGGCATGGGCTCGGCAACCAAAGCCCAATGTGGAATCACCCAAAATGCCTTAGAAATCAATTTCGGCCCATTAGGCCCAATTAAACTTTAAAGGTTCATTAGTCACAATTGGGCTTTATGGTTAAGGTTTTGGGCCCAATTGGATCCAATCCACTTGGCCTAAACCAAACTTGATAAATCAAGCCCAATAGGCCCAATTACAAAAATTCAAGCCCAAATCCAATTTAAGCCTAAATAATTAAATTACACAAATCCAATTACGCAATTTAATTACCTAAAGTGCATTACATGATTAATCGACTAAATCAATATTTTTAAAACACCAAATTAGTCTTATTAATCATATTCATTCATTATCACATGTCAAACATACATAATGAAAAATCAAACCCATTTACATGCTTTCATGCTCTCGGCCAAGGAGGGATTTTGTGTCCGATTTGGTTCCGATCCAATCGAACCTACAATCGACATCAAATCACCATCCAATTTGATTTCCAATACATCCAATGTTCAAAATCAAAATTTACCAAGA
Source organism: Zanthoxylum bungeanum (assembly GCA_019454045.1). NCBI lineage: Eukaryota > Viridiplantae > Streptophyta > Magnoliopsida > Sapindales > Rutaceae > Zanthoxylum > Zanthoxylum bungeanum. The sequence goes on along the minus strand of SKCR01029602.1, from coordinate 4,829 downwards.
CATTAAAGGGCATATCACATTCGGCCAAGGTGAGAAATTTGGGGTTTTTGTCCAATTTGAAATCCAATCCAATTCGATTCAAATTAACATCAACCTAAATGATTCTAACTCATCAAACGAATCAAAATCACAAAATTCCAAGAATCCAAAATACATCACCCATTCGGCCAACATGAAATATTTGGGGAAAATAATTCCAAATCATTTTTCAACAAATTGGTCCAACCAAAATGCAATAAAACATGTTATAAGCATACTTAAACAATCAATTTATTCAAATCATGCTCAACAAACATTTACCCAAATTTTAAGCCCTACAAATTTCATGCTTGCAACATTAGCTCTTGATGCCATTGTTGGTTAATTCTAAGGTCCCAAGATCAAATCAAGACATGAAATAATGTGTGAACACACCAACGGAGGTAGCGGAATACTCACATTGATCGGTTGAGTCGATTTGGAGACGAATGAAGGCCAAAAACGCACTGCCCGTCACGCCAAACTGCAACAGTCCACTGTCCCTGCAAAACAGATATTCGGGTCTCAAAACGAAGCTCCAAACTCCGTCGGATGAGTCCCGCCTCATGGGTGAACCTCCCTACCACCTTCGCAAGACTGTAAGTGTGCTAGCACTTGAATTTTCACCATGAAAACCCACTCTAGCTTCCCTATTGCTCACGCCCAAACTGGTTCAAAACCAGTGAAGAATGGCCACCATTGCCGTGAGAGGAAGAGAGATTTGAGAGAGATTGAATTGTGTTAAGTTAAAATGATTTACCAAAAATCAATTTATATTATGCCATAATATATATTAAATTATTAATATACTTATGACACAAAACATGCAATGGCTTAGAGTGTCAAACACTCAAACTTCATGCAATGACATTGAGTGCATTGTACACAATCTACATGCAATGCATTAGAATGACATGTGTCATGTGGGCCCCACACGTTTCCAAATGAAAGTGGGCCCACGTGCACTCACGCGTTCGGGTTCGATATTTCCGAAATACCGAGCTAACGTCGCGACGTTAATTCAATCGAATAATTGCGGCTAGCGTAATTATTATTTACGTCGCTAACGAATTAATTCCAAATTAACTCGTTTGCCCGAATTAAAATCTAATTTTAATTCCGCGTCGAAATCTAATTTCGTTTAATATATCGAATATATTATTTCATCGATTAATTCCAAATTAATCGTTCTCCTCGCTCTTAGACGAATTTTATCCCGGATAAAATATCTCTGTTATTAATCCTAGATTAATTTTCTGTCTCTCCTATATAATCCCAGATTATTCAAGAGTGCGAGTTGTGCGTCATCGGTGGATTATCGGGAAGCGACCCATGAGATCCCCGGATAATCTGGCAGTAAATACGATCGTCGGAGTATCCGAATCACGTACGTACCAAGTACTACGTTCTAAACCGATTTACGAGACAAGGTCGACTCCTAGCAAAGCACCAAGTCTTCCCAAGTTCTCCGGACATTTTCATCAAAGAATATCAAAGATCTGTATCAAGCGTAGTATACAATTGTATTGTGCATATCGGCCCAGTATCGGATAGTCACGTGCTAGGGCTGGGGCTGGATAAGTGTCTGCCCCGTCCGAAACACATATCGGATGTCTGGTAACTAGTCTCTATAATCGGATATTCATGACCTGGTCATAATATCACGATTGGATGCGCATCACTTAAGAGCACTAATACCGTATCATGCGTGACATCATCTCCATTATGACTGGAGTGACACTTCCGTCTTGACATCACATCCAATACACTACGATTCCTGATAAACCCAGAAGAGGTGACACATAACCAGTTAAGATCCCCCACCACCAAAACCAAAGTTTACCGATTGTCGTAAGTATTAGCGATGTAAGTCTCAGGTTAAGACTATACACACCTACCTTGATTTCGGCCTCCCATAGACACCTAGTCATAATACCAATGGGATTCCGAAGGGTCTATCCAGAGCGAAGCTGTTTCCCGTACCATCGGTGAAACACGACCTCCTATCGCACTTGCACAAGTATCCAATACTTATATATATGAGAACTATGCCGTTGTGCCCTCACAACGCGCACAAGTGCAATACTAGCCTATTCCGCATTATCGATGTCCAGTCTCGATAATACTACGACTAGGGATATTTAATGATTAATCCTTCGTGGACTGATACTGTCTCATATCATCTCAATACAGGAACTAATCACAGGGACCTCTCTTCATTTATATATCTATGATGATCTAATCACAAAATGACGAGAGTGCAATTTCCTTGTTACATAGTTAATTTGCTACAACAACACAATGATCTGTGCAAATAGTGATGCTTTGGGTCATATTATCCAACAAATAGACTAGTATTGCACTTGTGCGCATTGTGGGAGCATAACGACATAGTTCTCATATATTTAAGTATTGGATACTTATGCAAGTGTGATAGGAGGTTGTGTTTACCGATGGTACGGAAACAGCTTCGCTCTGGATAGACCCCGGAATTCCATTGGTAGTATGACTATGTGTTTATGGAAGTCCGAATCAGGGTAGGTGTATTTGGTCTTAACCTGAGACTTGCATCACTAATACTTGTGACAATCAATATACTTTGGTTTTGGTCATCCAGGGCTTTAACAGGTTATGTGTACGCCTCTTATGGGTATATTGATAATCGTAGTGTATTGGGTGTGATGTCAAGATGGAAGTATCACTTCAGTCATATGGAGATGATGGTGACGTAGGATAAGGAACTGGTACTCTTCTATGCTGCAGCTATCGGGATAATATGACTAGGTCATGTTTATCCGATTATAGAGAATAGTTACCAGAGATCCGATATGTGCTTCGTACGGGGAAGACACAATTCCAGCCCCAGGCCTAGCACGTGACATCTGATACTGGATCACAATACGCAATACTACGTATACTACGCCTAATAAAGATTACATATTCCTTTAAGAATATTTTTGGAGAATTGGTTTGGGTAGGCACGGTGCTTTGCTAGAAGCCAACCATGTCTTATAAATCGGTAAAAACGTGGTACTAGGTACGTACGTGTTCGGATAGTCCGACGACCGGATTCACTGCCAACATATCCGGGGATCTCATGGGTCGCTTCCCGAAGATTCACCGATGACGTATGACTCGAACATAATTAATCTGGGATTAATTATAAGAGAGAGAAAATTAATCTAGGATTAATTACAGAGATATTTTATCTGGGATAAAATACTATTTAAAGAGAGGGAACGATTAATTTGGAATTAATCGATAAAATAATATATTTGATATATTATACGAAATTAGATTTCGACACGGAATTAAAATTAGATTTTAATTCGGGTGAACGAGTTAATTTAGAATTAATTCACTAGCGACGTGAATAGTAATTTACTAGGAATAATTATTTAATTAAATTTGATTTAATTATGTCACAACAGAAAATTCGTTAATTTGGAATTAGCGAATCCGAGCCCGGGAGTGTTTGCGGGACTACTCGCATTTTGAATCAAGTGGGGCCCACAAGTCACATCACGCGTCACATCATTAGTCACTCAAGTGATGGAAGTCTTGTCACCTTTTTGGTGATTAACATCTTGACACTTTTGATTGATGTGAATAGTTGAAGACTTTAATTGTCTTGTACCAAATTTTGAATTTGGTAAATTTGTTTTTTGGAAAAACAAATACACAACACACAACTTCATCTTCTTCTCCTCTCTCCCACAAAAGGCACTTGGTGCCATTTTTCTCTCTTTTGCTTCTCCTTTGCCGAGAACAACATGACTCCAAGGAAGAAATTTGTTGCAAATTGTTCCTAGTGCTAGCACACAAAGTCATTCAAAGGTGATAGGGAAACCCATTCATGAGCATGGAATCAACATTCAAAGCTTGGAGCTTGAAGATCAACAAAATGGAGAGCTTGGCCAAAAGTTGGAGGAGCACAACAACAGGCTTGGCCGAATACATCAAAGGGAAATTTTTGAACTCTCCACCAACATCCAATCGATCAAATTGAGTATTTCCGCTACTTTACTTTGTTGTATTCGCACATTTAATCGCTTAATTTGATCTTGGTTTGACCTAGAAAACCCAACAATTTACACTTGGCACATGATGGAAGCCGAAGGTCCTTGGGGGGGGAGAGAGCTTAGGTAGAGGGACCCTAGCCCAAAGTGTAGAGGAACACCTGAGGGAGAACTGTTTTGTCGAAGCTAGGTTGGACTACCGACCCGACCTAAAAAAAGTATCAGATTCGGTAGCATTTGAGAACATGTTGAAGCCGACCCGAGGTGGTCCATTGCTACCGACCCGACCTGGTAAAGAAGTAAGAATAGTTGACCCAGCATCATCCACCTCAGCACGCCGACCTAGGGACCGAGGAAGAGCTCTCATTATCTTGTACCCACAGGTATATGATGTATGTTCTACATGAAAGTTTGAGCTTCTAGAAGACTGGTTTGACGGGAGTAAGCCAATGATTTTCCTTGGGAAGAGACTTTGATAGACGGAACAGTGCTTGAGTTGTTGAGTTACAGGCTGTCATGTTAACAGAATGTGTAGTAATCGATAAAATTCCATAATTACTCCCGTGGACGTAGGTTGGAGTCACTCTCCACCGAACCACGTTAGTCTCTTGTTTTCTCTGTGATTTTCTTTCTGCTTGCTAAGTTTGTTTTGGTTCCTAACTAACAAAACAAATTCATTGCTTGAGGGAGGTTTGTTCGAAGGATTGAATTCCCAAATCACTCTTGGAATGAAAAACAACAGTCAACAGTTTGGCGCCGTCTATGAGGAACAATACAAAATGCAGCAGACAT
>SKCR01029601.1:0-75130 GCA_019454045.1 Zanthoxylum bungeanum | reverse complement strand
TGAGTCCGTGGGGGATGTCCCCGGTCGACTGAACCAGATGAAGGTTAGGATAATCCTCATACTACGGGTCAAATAACCAAGGGAGTCTTCAATGTCATTTGGACCAAATGAAGGTCTATGAAAGTCTTCACTCTACAGACCTGACGACGGTCCAAGAGTCTTTCCTTATCATACTACTAGACCCGATGAAGGTCTATGAAGGTTATCACCCATTCTCCTGATGAGGGTCCATGTGACTACGGTCGTATGGACCTGTCGAATGGACTTGATAAAAGTCCAATAAGGTCATCACTTTTCACTATACTAGACCTGAAGAATGTCAATGAGGGTTCCCATTCCTCATTCTACACGACCTGACAAAGGTCAATGATGACATAATTCCTCATTCTACAGGACTTGTAGTCTGAGACCATGTCGCCTGAAGACCATGAGACTACGGTCGAATGAACCTGATGAAGGTCCATGAGGGTTCTCATTCCTCATTCTACAAGACCTGACAAAGGTCAATGAGGACATAATTCCTCATTTTACAGGACTTGTAGTCTGAGACCATGTCGCCTGAAGACCATGAGACTACGGTCGAATGAACCTGATGAAGGTCCATGAGGGTTATCATTCCTCATTCTACAAGACCTGACAAAGGTCAATGAGGACATAATTCCTCATTCTACAGGACTTGTAGTCTGAGACCATGTCGCCTGAAGACCATGAGACTACGGTCGAATGAACCTGATGAAGGTCCATGAGGGTTCTCATTCCTCATTCTACAAGACCTGACAAAGGTCAATGAGGACATAATTCCTCATTCTACAGTACTTGTAGTCTGAGACCATGTCGCCTGAAGACCATGAGACTACGGTCGAATGAACCTGATGAAGGTCCATGAGGGTTCTCATTCCTCATTCTACAAGACCTGACAAAGGTCAATTAGGACATAATTCCTCATTTTACAGGACTTGTAGTTTGAGACCATGTCGCTTGAAGACCATGAGACTACGGTCGAATGAACCTGATGAAGGTCCATGAGGGTTCTCATTCCTCATTCTACAAGACCTGACAAAGGTCAATGAGGACATAATTCCTCATTCTACAGGACTTGTAGTCTGAGACCATGTCGCCTGAAGACCATGAGACTACGGTCGAATGAACATGATGAAGGTCAATGAGGGTTTTCATTCCTCATTCTACAAGACCATATAAGTAGTGTCGAATGAGATCCTTAACAAGTACCAAGCTTCTCACGTGTAGTGTCGAATGGGACATCTTCCTCATGGTGAGTCTCCATACATGTAGTGTCGAGTGGGATATCCTTACCAAGTCTGGTAATGTCGACTGGGATATTATCACCCCATACATGTAATGTCGAACGAGATATCCTAATACCAATTCTCCATACATTTAGTGTCGAGTGGGATATCCTTACCAAGTCTCGTAATGTCGACTGGGATATCCTAATACCAATTCTCCATTCATGTAGTGTCGAGTGGGATATCCTTACCAAAACTGGTAATGTCGACTGTGATATTATCACCCCATACATGTAGTGTCGAGTGGGATACTCAACAAGTGCCAAGCCACATATTGTATTGTCGACTGAGACATCAATAACAATTACCAAACTATATGTTGTGATGTCGACTGGGACATCCATAACAATTATCAAACTATATGTTGTAATGTCGACTGGGACACCCATAACAAGTCCCAAATTATAAATTGTAATGTCAAACTATAAAAAGTGCAAGTCATACCTGGTAATGTCGACTGGGATGTCCACGCCAAGTATATCTCTTCATCATATGGGGTGAATGGTAGGAAAAATGGTTCCACTGAAGGGACGCGCCTTGTTCCTGATGAGGGTCCATGAGATGGTCGAATGGAGTCTAGAGTCGATGGCAATCCATTCATGTAATGTGAAGAATATAATTATCTTCTCATGTCGCCTGAAAGAGACGACTATATAACCATGTAGTATGGATTTGAAGGCAATCCATGCATGTCATATGGAGGAGATGAAAATCCTTTCAGTCGTCTGAATGTGGTGGGTCCTTCAATGTCGTATGGAAATGATAACAATTCTTCTATATAGCTAGATGGCCATCCACCTTATCGTATGGAGAATATGATAATCTTTCCATGTAGTATGGAGTGGATGACATTACTAGAGAATACTTCTTAGTCGGTTGGGTATGCTGGAAGAATATGAAGGTATTCTCATGTCGAATGGAAGAAGTATATCGATTGGGTCTGATGATTTTTATGTGGTCGATTGGAGCAAATGGATTTCTCCCTAAGTTGTAGTTTTGTGAAGGTCAATTTTTTCTGTAGTAATCAATGAATACTTGTTTGGGAAGCTATGATGTCCCAAGGCAACAATGGGTGGTCATCTAGCCTCTTTTTTATGGACTAATTACATCAAGTATCACTTTATTGAAGTACATCGCTGGCATATCATTTGTAGGGTCGCTTGGGCGGATTTGAGGTTCTCTCATTGTGATGGTTGATGGAATTCTTTTTTTTCTTGTTTCTCTTATCCTCCTCCCATCTGATCTCAATTTGAGCCTGGGCCATGGCATGATCCATGGTGTAGCATCGAAATTTAGTGAGCTTTTTGTAGAGTCCGCTTTCTGAAAGTAATCCATTTCTGAATGCTTCCACTGCAGTAGGCTGATAGAGATCTGAGATTGTTATTCTCTCTTTATTGAAACGAGCCACGTAGCTTCGCAAGGACTCCCCTCTCCGTTGCTGGATGGCATTGAGGTCATTGGTGGTCTTCTCAAGTTTGCAAGAACTTGCAAAATGCTCCACAAATTTATCTGCTAGCTGTTGGTAAGACTCGATGGATCTGTATGGAGATTGATGAACCAGGTGAGGGCAGGACCAGCCAATGTTTCTGTAGGACACAGGACCTGGGCGACGCCGTTCCTAGGCTCGCGGCCTAGTTGGGAAGTACTGAATAACATGGAGTCGCCACCCGGTGTGAACCGGGACAAAGATTTAAGGCCGCACTCACCCCTCGCAAGGGAAAACCTCAAACCGTTGGGTTCGGAATGGTTCCTTACTTATGTCACTTGTAATGAAAGGATTCATGTAATAATTTAAACAAGCCGAAGTAACACTTATTCCTAAGAGTATCATGCTTCTAAATTCACATTTATAAAATGAAATATGCGCCTAAATGTACATGTATTTCACATATATCTTACATTTAAATTTGCATGCTTAACATATATCAAGATAGCAACTAACATACAACTTTACTTGCATATCACATTCAGGAAAAAGACACAAGCACACATATTAACCATATAAGCACACATATGGGCACTTTTCAAGTGGTACGTGGAATTGTGGCCCAAGTACAGACCGCACTACCGTCCATTCGGAATCGGCTACGGAATTTACGTCTGGGTTTCCATCCGATATACCGCAAGAAATAATGCTCAAATGTTATCATGACATAGGCATACGAATTGTGACACATTTGCATAAGAAAGATCAACTAATAGGCAATTATGCATGAATATAATAAGACAGACTCAGTTCAGTGTGTGTGCGTTCGTGTAGCGTTCGTAAACGCGTTCGAACGAAAATGAAACAGAATGCTCACGTTCGAGTAGCGTTCGTAAACGCGTTCGAACGGAAATGAAACAGAATACTCACGTTCGAGAGTAGCGTTCGTAAATGCGTTCGAACGGAGACGAGACAGAATGTTCACGTTCGAGTAGCGTTCGTAAACGCGTTCGAACAGAGATGAGGCAGAAAGCTCACGTTCATATGGCGTTTGTTAACGCGTTCGAACGGATACGAGACCTGACACATAATAAGGCAAAAACACATACGCGTTCGAGTTGCGTTCGTGAACGCGTTCGAACGGACACGGACCTGATGCAATACATAAACAGAAAGTAAAAGGGCGCGGCGAAGCACTGCCGTAAAGGTGACCTTTTGGGGCTCTTGATCTCTCAAAGAGAGGACCTTTAGACCAACATGCTAAGCCCATGCGCGTCATATCACACATGTAAGAATAGAACCAATCATATCAACCAAGTATGCCCGATTGAACGCATCTTACATCCAATCCGAACACACGTCAACCGGCGCGGCAAAGCATCGTGGTAAAGGGGGCTTTTAGCCCCTCCCCATAGGGGATCTCACAACACACTTACTAAGCCCATGCGCTCGATTGACTTATACATACGAAAATAAAGATAATAATATCAAACTAAGTATGCTCGATTGAACGTATCTTGCATCCAACCGAACATACATCAACCGGCGCGGCGAAGTAGTAGTGTCACGAAGGTGGCCTTTTCGGCTCTTTGTCTCACAAATGGAGGACCTTTGGACTAACTCACTAAGCCCATGCGCTTGGTTGAATCATGCATAACTAACGACATATTGAATTCAAGTAAGCAAACTGAATAAACAAGAGCAATATAACAAAAGAAAGATGGTGCCGTTTACCCAAGCGGTACGTGGAATTGTGGCCCGAGTACAGATCATATTACCGTCCATTCGGAATCGGCTATGAAATTTATGTCCGGGTTTCCATCCGATATACCGCGAGAGTTGACACATCTCTCATTCATCCAATACCCACAACATACATCATACACACAACAAATACCACAAATACAGAAAATATAATCAAAATAAATGACCAGAAAGTAAAGTGAGAATAAGTGTGAAAGATACCCTCAGGTCTAACCTTTTAAGTCGTCTCTCGGACTCACGTTTCACGAAGATCGAAAGGGGGGTAAGGCTCCGCAACTTTTTTCTGTCCGCTGGTTCAACGTCCTAGCTCACTGCTTCGCTGCTTTGTTTATTGTTCGAACTCCGTTCTGCTCCTATTCGGCTCCTGTTTTGCTGCTCACTGCACGGGCTACCTGTTTCAACGTTTTCAAAGAAATATTCCAAGTTGTGTGGGTTCTTAGTTCAATTAAAAGTGATTATTTTTAGGATTGTCTATGTAGTTTTATGTTACTGTTTTTTTGTAAAGGTTTGGGCTGCTGTTAAGGTGATTTAGGAGGTTGTTTAGGCGTGTTTTAGGGTGTGGTTTTTTGTAGTAATTTTCGGTGGTGGAGGGCTGCTGTATAGATGGCTGTTTCGGCTACAGGGGGAGGTGGCTTGTGGTGGTTTCTTTGTTTTCTTGCTTGTGTATGTGTGAAGTGTTTTCTCTTTTTTGCTTGTTTGGTCTTGTTTTCTTTTTGTGTGTAGAGAGAGTCTAGAGAGATTTTGAGAGAGTTTGGGTATGAATTCTATGTGTCAAGCCGACCAATGGCCTTGGTTAGGGGTTGTTTATATAGAGAATGGCTAGGGTTTACAAGGGAAGGGATTTGTGCATTAAATTAGGATATGATTAGTTTTTAAACAAGGAAATCAAAGGATTGAGGGGGGACAAAGTATTTTACTTTAGGAAGTTGTAATATTTAATTTGTTGGTTTAGGAATACAAATATTTTATATTGGTAAGTATCTTATTAGATTAGGAAGTCAATATATGATTGGCTTTAATTGGTTATGATTGATTTTAATTTAGTATGATATCTTTTTATTTAGTATGTGATTTGTTTAATTTAGGCATGATTTTAGTTTAAGTTGGTAATTGTTTATTTTAATTGGTAAATGATTTAAATGTTTTATTTAATGTTTAATATTTAATTTAATATTTAATTATTTAATTTGGGATGTGTTTTATGGGCTTTGGGGAGCTAAATGGGCTGGGTGTGAGGCTAGCAGCAAAACCAGAATTACCGACACCGTTCGAACGCTTCCTCGAACGCTACACGAACGCCCGCAATCTGTTTCCCGTTCGAACGAAGTAACGAACGCAGCACCAACGAAGACAGTGAGCTTGCTTATTCTGAATTCCCCCTTCCGATATCCGTTTCCCGCGGCATCCGTGACTCAAAAGGTAGTTGTCTCCAAATAAGACTCCTCATCGGGTTTCACATGCGAAAATGCAATGCCTACAGTCGCCCCCACTTTGATGGGACTTGTGTAATGTGCAACAGTGACAATCCTATCAAAGTTTATGCAATGCATTTTCACTTACCTGGCTCGCCAGCTGCCGCTTGACTTACCATGTGTTGAGTTGAGTGGTGGGATGTAGTGGACCTCGATCCTGGGACGTATCCCCATAACTGCAAGTGATTTGGGCCTTGGCCCTAGGATTCTTTCCAAAACTGAGATATTTATTCTTGGATTCGTTCCAGAACTGAGATTTGTTCTCGGATTCATTCCAAAACTGAGATTCGTTCTCGGATTCATTCCAAAACTGAGATTCGTTCTCGGATTCCTTCCGTATTCTGAGATTCACTCTCTGGATTCCTTCCAAATTCTGAGATTCATTCTTTGGATTCCTTCTAAATTCTGAGATTCCTTCTCTGGATTCCTTCCAAATTCTGAGATTCCTTCTCTGGATTCCTTCCAAATCTGAGATTCATTCCCGGATTCGTTCCAAACTCTGATGATGTGGGCCTTGGCCCTAGGATTCATTCCTGGATTCATTCCATAACTCTGACGACGTGGGCCTCGGCCCTAGGATTCATTCCTGGATTCATTCCATAATTCTGACGACGTGGGCCTCGGCCCTAGGATTCATTCCTGGATTCATTCCGTAATTCTGACGACGTGGGCCTCGGCCCTAGGATTCATTCCTGGATTCATTCCATAATTCTGACGACGTGGGCCTCGGCCCTAGGATTCATTCCTGGATTGTACTGACATGAGGCTTTCTTCCCTTTGAGCTTTGTTCTCAAACTATACTGATATGAGGCTTTCTTCCTCCGGGCTTTGTTCCCAAATTGTGTCGATACGAGGCTTTCTTCCTCTTGAGCTGATATGGGCCTCGCCTCCAGACTGATACTGATATGGGCCTCGCCCCCAGACTGATACTGATATGGGTCTCGCCCCCAGACTGATACTGATATGGGCCTCGCCCCCAGACTGATACTGATACGGGTCTCGCCCTCATGCTGATACTGATGCTAATATCGATGCTTCGGACTGGCTTTCATTTGCCGCTTTCTCTCCTCAAAACCTGTGAACACAAAACAAACACAAAACACAAAAAGGAATGCAAAATAGGTTACGTGTATGCGTGCATGCGTGAATGAGTTTCCTATCCCGTTGGGTTAGGTCTTCTGTCAATTCCATTGATGATCATTCTTCTCTTGGGGAAAGTACCATTTCCACCTGTCTTCACTGATTTGTTCTAGGAACCCGTTTCTTTCCAAGTCTAACAGTCCCACTGTCTCTATTTCCCAATTCCTGAATGGCTAACTTATCTTTTCTGCTTGCTTCTTTTGAGGATTCCCTGCGTTCTGAGTATCTTAATACCAAGATTGAATGCTTTTGTCATATGCACTCATGTTGCAAGTTGAGAAATGGAGATTCAGGCAAGTAAGCGAAATGAACTTCTTTATTATTGTTGAGAAAAAGGTCCGAACAAGCAAACAAAATCAATGTTTTTATTAAAAAAAAAAAGATAAACTTGGAGAAACAGCAGTGCCTCCTTCCTCGGCCTATGGTTCTCCATCATTGTCATCCCTTATCCCAATGAATGAAGCTGAGTGGTTGAGAGCCTGGAGGACAAGGGTTTCGGGTATGCCAGAGTTGATCATGTAGTTGGGTAGGGGATTTCTGTGTGCATTCGGTTGTTCTCTTTCTGGGTCAGGTATTTTGTGGGTGTCAATGAGGTCTTGGATCTCATGCCTAAGGCGGGGGCAATTGTCAGTTTCGTGACCTTTTTGTTGGTGGAAGTAACAAAATAAGTTTAAGTCAAGGTAGTGGGGTACAGGGCTTGGAAGTGGTTTAGGTTCCAAGGGTTTCAGGAGTCCTTGCATCTTCAACTTTTCAAACACCTTCGATAGAGGCCTGCCAAGGTTGGAAAATCGCCTATTCCTGAGGGCGGCAACCTCGGCAGTTGTGGGCCTTGTCTCAGAATACCCCCCAAAAGTCCGCCTATTCTGGCCATATGACTTTCTGTTCTCGGCCTCCTCTTCTTCAATGTCCATGACAGTTTCCCTTAGCTGTCGGAAATCCGTAATCATTGAAGTCATCCTCCTCAACTTGCCATAGATCGAGGGCTTGGTGCCCTTAATGATCATTTTAATCTGGTCCTTCTCAGAGGGCCGAGTCTGCATCTTCAGAAGCTGGCTTCTCCAGCGGTCTACATACTCTTTGAAGCTCTCCTCCGGCTTCTGCTTAGTGTTCTCCAAATCACGGAGTGACAAGTCAATCTCCAAGTCTGTAACATACTGCTTCAGAAAAAGTCAGCTAGTTCCTTCCAATCTTCCTTAACCTTCTTCTCAAGGCTATGATACCAAACCACAGGTGCCCCCTCGAGTGACATCCCGAACATCTTTTGTACTTGGCGCTGAGACAGGCCAACTGAACTCATAACAGACACATACTGGCGGAGATGCACCCTCGGGTCTCCATTCCCATTGAACTTAGCCAAATCCGGCATCTTAAACTGCGCTGGCAACTGCTCCTCAAACTTCATTGTCTCATAGTCTAGCAAATCTTCATTCTTACCCCTCATCTTGCGGGTAACGGATTCAACCTGATCCCTGAGTTTCTGTATCTCGGCCTGAGACCCAATCACTCTGTCTGTTGCATACTCTGCATTATCATCATCAAAAGCGGGGATATCATCCCCCAACCCATTCGGAGGCTTCTCGCGCCTTACGTTCTCAGAATCTTCCCCAGCACGGGGCATAGCCATATTAGTCATGGCAGTAGTCAAGGCTTGCAACTGTTCAGTAATCTTGGCGAATCCATTTTCCAACTGATCTATCCGGGATACCTCAGTATCTGATTCACTCATGTCTGTTCTCGGTATCTTGGTGAGTCTTCCCTTTTTTCTAACCCAACGGGAATCTATGATGGCTTTCAGAACACAAGGGTTAACATGATGTATGTATGCATGATGTGGATAAGAATATATAACATATATTAAATCAAATAAAATTCTCAAACAAATCGGCCTATTATCATTTTAGAATCTTTCGGGTTAACTGTCATAAGAGTGAACCCGTCCCAGTTTAAGTGGCCTAACGAGTTCATGTCTTATGGCAAAGAGCCCAACTAAATCCAAATGATAAAATCCGAACACAATCATAAAATGGCCCATCATTATTTAGAAGCCTTTTGGCCCAATCGTCATAAGATACGTTCTTGTCCCAGTTTAAATGGCCCAACAAGCCATATCTCATGACAAATGGTCCAAACGGACTCAAACAACGATGTTCCCAAACACAAGCAAGATGATGCAAACATAATAATTTTTTTCATAATGGCCCATCAACATTTCAGAAGCCTTGGGCCTAATAGTCATACAGTACGAACTTGCCCCAGTTTAAATGGCCCAGCAAGCCCGCATTTCTGACAATAGTCCAACTGCATCCAAATGAGGATGGTCCACAAGCACATACTCAAGGAAATGATTGCTACTTTAACCATACAAACCAGTCTATGGGTGGATTTGCAAGAGTAAGGACAAAGGCTCTCACTGGCGAAGGATAGCCCACAACTAGGTCTCCCCACTCAAGGGTTCAAGCGACCAAGTGAGCGTATCCCTTTTTATACACTAAGGTACGTGCCAATAAGCTATGGTGTGTGACGGACTGTCAAATGGATTTCCCGTTGTAGATCCCCCAGAGGGAAGGTGGAGCGAGGCTCACTTAAATACCCAAGCCTCTTAGGCTCTTATCGCTTGTTGTCAGGAATAAACAACGAGTCCTCCAAATTAGTCCATCACAAAGGCTACAAGTAGATGGCCATATAGGTGCCCTCACAGCTTTTCCTTCTAGAAAGGTAGTGAATGAAGGAAGACACCAAACCATTACCTAGCCTCAAAGTGCCCTTGATTAAACCCTCACTTATCCACTATAGACATGGCCAATTAAAACATAAATCCACTCATTACAAGACAATATTTCGGGGCCAACTTTACATCCCCAGTGGAGTCGCCAGACTGTAGGACACAGGACCTGGGCGACGCCGTTCCTAGGCTCGCGGCCTAGTTTGGGAAGTACTGAATAACATGGAGTCGCCACCCAGTGTGAACCGGGACAAAGATTTAAGGCTGCACTCACCCCTCGCAAGGGAAAACCTCAAACCGTTGGGTTCGGAATGGTTCCTTACTTATGTCACTTGTAATGAAAGGATTCATGTAATAATTTAAACAAGCCGAAGTAACACTTATTCCTAAGAGTATCATGCTTCTAAATTCACATTTATAAAATGAAATATGCGCCTAAATGTACATGTATTTCACATATATCTTACATTTAAATTTGCATGCTTAACATATATCAAGATAGCAACTAACATACAACTTTACTTGCATATCACATTCAGGAAAAAGACACAAGCACACATATTAACCATATAAGCACACATATGGGCACTTTTCAAGTGGTACGTGGAATTGTGGCCCAAGTACAGACCGCACTACCGTCCATTCGGAATCGGCTACGGAATTTACGTCTGGGTTTCCATCCGATATACCGCAAGAAATAATGCTCAAATGTTATCATGACATAGGCATACGAATTGTGACACATTTGCATAAGAAAGATCAACTAATAGGCAATTATGCATGAATATAATAAGACAGACTCAGTTCAGTGTGTGTGCGTTCGTGTAGCGTTCGTAAACGCGTTCGAACGAAAATGAAACAGAATGCTCACGTTCGAGTAGCGTTCGTAAACGCGTTCGAACGGAAATGAAACAGAATACTCACGTTCGAGTAGCGTTCGTAAACGCGTTCGAACGGAGACGAGACAGAATGTTCACGTTCGAGTAGCGTTCGTAAACGCGTTCGAACAGAGATGAGGCAGAAAGCTCACGTTCATATGGCGTTTGTTAACGCGTTCGAACGGATACGAGACCTGACACATAATAAGGCAAAAACACATACGCGTTCGAGTTGCGTTCGTGAACGCGTTCGAACGGACACGGACCTGATGCAATACATACAGAAAGTAAAAGGGCGCGGCGAAGCACTGCCGTAAAGGTGACCTTTTGGGGCTCTTGATCTCTCAAAGAGAAGACCTTTAGACCAACATGCTAAGCCCATGCGCGTCATATCACACATGCAAGAATAGAACCAATCATATCAACCAAGTATGCCCGATTGAACGCATCTTACATCCAATCCGAACACACGTCAACCGGCGCGGCAAAGCATCGTGGTAAAGGGGGCTTTTAGCCCCTCCCCATAGGGGATCTCACAACACACTTACTAAGCCCATGCGCTCGATTGACTTATACATACGAAAATAAAGATAATAATATCAAACTAAGTATGCTCGATTGAACGTATCTTGCATCCAACCGAACATACATCAACCGGCGCGGCGAAGTAGTGTCACGAAGGTGGCCTTTTCGGCTCTTTGTCTCACAAATGGAGGACCTTTGGACTAACTCACTAAGCCCATGCGCTTGGTTGAATCATGCATAACTAACGACATATTGAATTCAAGTAAGCAAACTGAATAAACAAGAGCAATATAACAAAAGAAAGATGGTGCCGTTTACCCAAGCGGTACGTGGAATTGTGACCCGAGTACAGATCATATTACCGTCCATTCGGAATCGGCTATGAAATTTATGTCCGGTTTCCATCCGATATACCGCGAGAGTTGACACATCTCTCATTCATCCAATACCCACAACATACATCATACACACAACAAATACCACAATACAGAAAATATAATCAAAATAAATGACCAGAAAGTAAAGTGAGAATAAGTGTGAAAGATACCCTCAGGTCTAACCTTTTAAGTCGTCTCTCGGACTCACGTTTCACGAAGATCGAAAGGGGGGGGTAAGCTCCGCAACTTTTCTGGTCCGCTGGTTCAACGTCCTAGCTCACTGCTTCGCTGCTTTGTTTATTGTTCGAACTCCGTTCTGCTCCTATTCGGCTCCTGTTTTGCTGCTCACTGCACGGGCTACCTGTTTCAACGTTTTCAAAGAAATATTCCAAGTTGTGTGGGTTCTTAGTTCAATTAAAAGTGATTATTTTTAGGATTGTCTATGTAGTTTTATGTTACTGTTTTTTTGTAAAGGTTTGGGCTGCTGTTAAGGTGATTTAGGAGGTTGTTTAGGCGTGTTTTAGGGGTGGTGGTTTTTTGTAGTAATTTTCGGTGGTGGAGGGCTGCTGTATAGATGGCTGTTTCGGCTACAGGGGGAGGTGGCTTGTGGTGGTTTCTTTGTTTTCTTGCTTGTGTATGTGTGAAGTGTTTTCTCTTTTTTGCTTGTTTGGTCTTGTTTTCTTTTTGTGTGTAGAGAGAGTCTAGAGAGATTTTGAGAGAGTTTGGGTATGAATTCTATGTGTCAAGCCGACCAATGGCCTTGGTTAGGGGTTGTTTATATAGAGAATGGCTAGGGTTTACAAGGGAAGGGATTTGTGCATTAAATTAGGATATGATTTAGTTTTTAAACAAGGAAATCAAAGGATTGAGGGGGGACAAAGTATTTTACTTTAGGAAGTTGTAATATTTAATTTGTGTTGGTTTAGGAATACAAATATTTTATATTGGTAAGTATCTTATTAGATTAGGAAGTCAAATATATGATTGGCTTTAATTGGTATGATTGATTTTAATTTAGTATGATTATCTTTTTATTTAGTATGTGATTTGTTTAATTTAGGCATGATTTTAGTTTAAGTTGGTAATTGTTTATTTTAATTGGTAAATGATTTAAATGTTTTATTTAATGTTTAATATTTAATTTAATATTTAATTATTTAATTTGGGATGTGTTTTATGGGCTTTGGGGAGCTAAATGGGCTGGGTGTGAGGCTAGCAGCAAAACCAGAATTACCGACACCGTTCGAACGCTTCCTCGAACGCTACACGAACGCCCGCAATCTGTTTCCCGTTCGAACGAAGTAACGAACGCAGCACCAACGAAGACAGTGAGCTTGCTTATTCTGAATTCCCCCTTCCGATATCCGTTTCCCGCGGCATCCGTGACTCAAAAGGTAGTTGTCTCCAAATAAGACTCCTCATCGGGTTTCACATGCGAAAATGCAATGCCTACAGTTTCTCCAAATCCTCTGCACATTCCAGCTTCCCATTTGCTTGGTGACAATCCGGTTGATATCATCTTGTATTTGTAACGGATAACATGGTCGTCTGGGTCAGTTGATCCATCATACATCTTCATATCTGGAGGACTGAACTTCCTTGGTAGTTCGATGGAAGTGATGGTCTCCAAAAATGGAGTATCTGAGATCGTGCCGGCTCGGCTTTTTCTCACTGGTAGTCTGGCACCAGGTAGGCTGGAGAGAATTGAATCTTTGAACTCCTGCATTTCCTTGCGCATGGTGGAGGCAACTTGCCGTGCTTGGTCGATTGAGGAGATACGTTGACTTCTTTCTTGATTTGGTGGATGGTTGTCTGATGGCGGATTGTCACTTGTCACATTGTTGAATGCCCCCAAGAGATTGGCGGGGATTGTGGGATTGCCGGGAAGGTTTGTAGTATCAGGTTGTCGGGAGGTTGAAGAGATTTGCTCCAGTTGCTTCCGGAGGGTTATATTGGAGATTCGCATGGCTGAATTTTCCTCATCTAAGACTCGTAATCGTTCTTGTAGAGTGGCCAATTGAGAGGCCATATGGTCAAATGTTTGATCGCTGCTAGAAGCCATGTGTAGCTGTGTTGAAGGGATCGTAGACTGAGAGATCTTCGTCTGCTATGAATCGCTAAGTTCCCACAGACGGCGCCAAATTGTGGACGCTGGATTTCGCCCGAGGTCCACAATCGAGAATTTGTAGTTGGGGGCGCTAGCGATCCTGCAAAACAAAGGTAGAGTGAGCGGGAGTAGAGTACCCACCGGTGTGGTGGGCGCCGGGGGCACTCCGACGCTCAAGTCAGTAGTGAAGACGATCTGTAAATAATGGAAGAGCAAGGCTTGACGTACATTGACTTCTGTTGACTACCGTGAGGGCAGTGGGTCGGAGGTTCCGAGATCTCTGGAGAGAATATGACTAAGCTGAGAGTTGTTAGAAGTTGAATATGATCGAGCTATGGATTGTCCAGCCCCCTTCTCGTAGACTTTCTTCTCTTATATACACACTCTCGGGAAACGTGTGTATTTATTACCTTTAATTACTCGTTCGTTGGATGTTGGAAACTGTCGAGTTATGTGAGATATTTATGAGTCTGGACGTTTCTTGATTTGGTATCTATTGCGTCCGTTGGCCCTCTTGATGACAATGAGCTTGGGCCCGTGAGGCTTCTTGGTCTGATATTGGTCGGTCTCGAGGTAAAATGTCGATTTTACCCTTGGGCCCAAATTTGGCCCGTACAGTAGGATTTCTTCTCCTTTGTCGCTTTTTAGGATGACTCCCGCCCCATTGCCTTGTGTGCTGGCCGAACCGTCTACGGACATTTCCCATTTGTCCTTGTCTATAGCCAGGGTATGGGGGTCGGTACATTCGGCGACAAAATCTGCCAAGGCTTGTCCCTTTACTGTTGCTCTTGGGAGGTAGGCGATGTCATGTTCACTTAGTTCTACCGACCACTTTACTAATCTGCCGGAAACCTCTGGCCGCTGCAGAATTTGTTTTAGGGGGTGTCCGGTGTATACTTTGATGGGATGGGCCTGGAAGTAAGGCCGCAATTTTCGAGCTGCCGTAACTAGTGCAAGGGCGACTAGTTCGTGTATTGGATACCGGGTTTCAGCGTCTAAGAGGGCTTTGCTGATATAGTAGACAGGCTTCTGGATCTTGTCGGTCTCTTGTATCAGTACTGAACTTACTGCTCGGTC
Source organism: Zanthoxylum bungeanum (assembly GCA_019454045.1). Lineage (NCBI taxonomy): Eukaryota > Viridiplantae > Streptophyta > Magnoliopsida > Sapindales > Rutaceae > Zanthoxylum > Zanthoxylum bungeanum. The sequence goes on along the minus strand of SKCR01029601.1, from coordinate 60,335 downwards.
CGAAACGGCCAGATATAGGTACAATGTTTCACCCGGGAGTGGTTTAGCCAGGAGTGGGGTCTGCACCAGATACTGTTTCAGCTGCTGGAAAGCTTCTTCGCACTCTGCCGTCCAGTCGACATCCTTTTTTGCTTTTTGAATTACTTTGAAGAAAGGGTGTCATTTGTCAGTTGCTCGTGATATGAACCAGTTGAGCGCGGCCACTTTACCGGTCAGACTCTGTACTTCTTTTACTGTCTTGGGAGACTTTAGGGCCAGTATTGCCTGGATCTTCTGTGGGTTTGCTTCAATTCCTCGGGCACTTACCATGTAGCCTAAAAACTTCCCTGAAGCTACCCCGAAGGTACATTTTTCCGGATTGAGCTTCAGGTTGTGTTTTCTTAGAAGCTCGAAGGTCCTTTTTAGGTCGTCCATGTGGTTGTTTGGTTCTTTTGACATTGTTATCATGTCATCGACATAAACCAGCATTGTAATGCCGATGAGTGGTTTGAAAACTTTGTTTACCAACCTTTGGAAAGTTGCCCCAGCGTTTTTTAGCCCGAAGGGCATCACTTTATAACAGTAAAGCTCCTGATCTGTGATGAAGGTTGTCTTCTCTTCGTCTGCCGGGCACATTTTGACCTGGTTGTATCCGGAGAAAGCATCCATGAAGCTCAGTAATCCTTGGCAGGTTGTGGTGTCTACCAGCTGGTCTATGTTCGGCAAAGGAAAACTGTCCTTTGGGCACGCCTTGTTTAAGTCAGTGAAGTCGACACACATTCGCCACTTACCATTGTTCTTCCTGACCAATACCACGTTTGATACCCAATCCGGGTACCTTACTTCCCTGATGAGACCTGCCTTTAGTAACTTCTCGACCTCGGCTGCTATTACTTTACTCCTCTCTTGATTGAAGTTCCTTCTCTTCTGCCTGACCGGCTTGCGAGATGAGTCTACTGCTAGGCGGTGATTGATGAATTTCGGGTCGATCCCCGGCATGTCATTGTATCCCCAGGCAAAGATGTCCGGGTATCCCTTCAGGCATTCTAGAAGATCTTGTCGTATAGACTTGCTCAGGCATCCCCTCATCTTTATACTTTTTCATGTCCCGTAAAGTTCTATCTCCTCGGTTTCCTCAGCTGCAGCGAGTCGGGCATTTTTGTTTGGCCAGGCGCCTGGGCTTCTGTCTTCTTCTTCTTCTCCCTGATTCCTTTGTCGTTTTCGGTTGTCTTCTGTGATGCAGAGAGTTTCTCGTGAGAGAGTTGCGAAGCAGCTGCGAGCTGTTTTCTGGCTTCCGCACACAATTCCGATCCCTTCCCGGGTGGGGAATTTCAGTTTCAGGTGGTAGCAGGACATTGCGGCTTTTGTCTTCATCATGAAGGGTCGCCCGACGATGGCCTGGTAACTACTCATGCAGTCTACTACAGTGAAGTCTGTCATGATCGTCCGGGTCCGAGGATGTGTCCCGACAGTTATTGCCAACTGTATCCTTCCTAGTGGGATGACGGCTGATCCTCCGAAACCGTATAAGGGAGTGCTATCGTTGGTCAGGGTTGCATATTCTACCCCTAGGTCGTCTAGTGCTTCTCTGGAAATTATGTCAACCGCGCTCCCGGGGTCCACTAGGATTCTATCTACCTCCGACCCGCTGATGACTGCCTTGATTATCAGTGCATCGTCATGAGGGAAACTTACTCCTCGGGTATCCTCATCAGTGAACATTATTGGTACCGACCGACCTCCCTGTAGCCCTGAGACCTGCTCTGTTTCTAAGACATCTGGTCCTCGGGTTCTGCTGTAATCTTTCCTTGACCGGTTAGAGTTTCCGGCCAGTGTTCTTCCTCCTGCGATGATATTGATTTGGCGACCACGTGCTCTTTGTCTGGCTGTCATGACCTCATATTTTCCATTGTGTGCTCATTCTATCCTTTCCAACGGTCTACTATGGTTTTTAGCAGAGTTTGGCTTTCCTCCCTTTCTTTCCTAAGGTTCTCCTCAATCTTCTCCATCCAATCTGCAGCCGAGCTCCCTGATGGTTGGTGGCTTCCGTCTTCCGCCATTGTCTCACTACGCGAGTTGCTTTTTGTTGAGTTCCCCACAAACGGCGCCAACTGTTGAGGGCGGATTTTGGTCTCAGGGGCAATATGAGAATATCACTCCCGAGACTAATCCTCCCTCAATAGTGAATTTGTTTGGTTATGGGGGACCAAAGGCAAACTAAGCAAAAAAACAGATAAACACACAATCAACAAGAAGATTTAACGTGGTTCGGTGGATTTGGATCCGACCTACGTCCACGGACACAAACAAGATGGTACTTTTTATTACTTAAACACTCTTCTTGGGTCTCTTTTTGTTTTCTACAAGTCAGAGCTTGAAGATTCAGATCCCGTATTTTTGATGATGCCTTTTACACATACTATGCCCTCCTATTTATAATAACACAGAAATCAGACTCCTATTTGCATAAGAAATCCTAATTGAACTTAGTCTCTTCTCCTTGCAAGGATTCCTAGCCTGATATTCCCTTCTCTTTTTTATTCCTTTTCGGATTCTGACTTCATTTCCTTGTGAGAGTAGGATAACTCGTTTTATCTTATCCGCAAGAATAGGGTGTCGTTATCTTGAACGCGTCTCGCCGTCTGGTCGGTCTTCATGAGGTCGGTCATGACAGTCTTTTATGCTGAGAGTGTTTTCTGCCGACCTTAGAGTGCTCGGTCATCCGAACCAAAGTGGTCGGTCTTTACATGTTGTGGTCGGGTCGGCTTTGATGATCTCAATCAGTCAGGGAATTACCCTCCTGTCCTCGTCATGCTGTCTCAAATGTCATAGTGCCTGAAAACACCATCAACAAATATTATAGATAATTTAACTATTAAAAAAAAATCTATTAATATCATTTTATTTCCTTCAATTGTCTCAATAAACGTAAATAAAATATTAGATTTTGCTTAATAGTGTGTGTGGTTCAGAAAACACTATTTATAACAACCTAATTAAACACTATATAGTGAGAATTCAATTTTGGGACCAAATTAATGTTGAGTCTCTGGTGGCACAAGTCTCCTTTTGAAACTCCATTGTGGTACGTCCTGTTACCCGAGGAAGATGAGAGCGAGATCGTTGGGGATGATCTGAACGGCCAAGATTAAATGATTGAGGAGATTAGCGATGACGATGAGGGTGACGGTAGGCTTGACCGTGGTCCGGAACTGAAATGGTCAAAGGTTTGGTGGTTTTGAATCAAACTGGAACCGCGATTCTTCAAAATTTAAGAACCGAATCAGAACATATATTTGAATCGTACCCAAATCGAACCGATATATATTTTTAATTAATTTTTACCTTATATTATTCTACAAATACTTCCTATCTAAATTTAATATTCACATTCTAAGTTTCTAACAATTTATTCAATTGGTTCAAAGCTAAGCATAGCATCCAAGAAAATATCAGAGTGGGTAATGAATATTTATTCAACTTAACTAACAAAATTCAAGTAATCACAACTGAAACGGCCGACATCGATTAGCCGATTAGGAATTAAATTCAATTTAAATTGCAATTGTTATATAGTGAGTTGTAATTATGTATTATGTATACAATAAAATAAATGTTGTCAAATTCTTAATTGTAATTCGGTTCCGATTATAAAACCGATTCCTAAACCAGAACCGAAATCAGTTCATGTATCGATTTCGATTTCAATTCCCAGAACTGGATTCGAATCATAACTAAAGGGGAATTGAATCGAACTCGGTTCCGGAACCAAAAGAACCGAATCACGATCGGGCCAAGATGACGATGGAATGGAAGGGTACGAGAAGAGTGAGGGGATAAGTGACTAGAGTGAGCGGCGGAGACCGACGACAGTTGGAAGCCACCTATTTTTCCCAATCCTTTCTTGCTTTGCCTAATGGTATAATATTTTATCCGTTGATTGAACGAACCGAGTATAGATATTGACATTCATGTCATTGCCATCCCTTGTACACACGCGCATGCACACACTTAAAAATTAATGTAATCATGTAATCGTGTCGTGTTAAATTTAAGCAGAAAAAGATACGACACACACTTAAAAATTTAGGCAAATGATATAATATATTTATAACAATTTGTGTAGCCGTGTCGTGTCAAATTTAAGCATAAATATATACGACTCAATTAATAAATTGTTATGTTTCTTAATTTATAAACTGTCAATTACTTTTTTTGTATGTTATGAAAAAGTATCAATGTTTAATCAAAAAAAATTATATTATTAAGAGCACAAGAGAATTTAATATTTTAAAAACCTATAAAAAATATATTGGATATTAGTGCAGATTTGTGATAATTTATTTTTATATGCGGGTGTGGATTTGTCAATGAAATTTAAAAAACGCAACAAATGTGATATGAATTTGATAATTTATTTACATATACAGGTACAAATTTTGATGATGGTAAACCTTTACCAAACCTTACGCACTGCCATCCCTAATAGTGATGCTAATAAATCAACAAAAATGCTACACTTACCTACAATCTCACTTACAAAAACTACACCCCTCTCACTGTAGCTACAGTGATTAGTGATTACTGTAGCAATCACTGTAGCTACAGTGAGAGAGGAGGTGTTTTTGTAAGTGAGATTGTATGTATGTATATCACTGCTGATCAATCAAACACATCATAAGATAATGGATCTCAGGCAAATAAATCAACATCATTAACTATAGTAAATTTGTAACCCAGCAAAAGAGATGTCATGTTAAATCAACAATTCTACAATAACTTCATTTGTGACAACAAATGAAAGCACATTACAAAAACCATTTTTTTTTTTTTTCCCTTTCAGATTACACATTCAAGAAACACAACAAAATATCCAATATCCCTCTTGCATAATGCAAAGCGCTAAATTACCAAACAACCAGACAAAAACATTTAAAAAAGAAAAAAGAAGCAACAATATCAAGATTCTAAGCCATATCTTCTTCCTTGTGAGTCTCAATAGTAACGTCGCTTGTAGGATAAGCAACACATGTCAGAACAAAACCTGCGTCCATCTGTTCATCGTCGAGAAAATTTTGCTCTGACTGATCGACACTTCCGGACACAACTTTCCCAGCACAAGAAGAGCAAGCACCAGCCCTGCATGAGTATGGCAGATCGAGTCCAGCATCTTCAGCTGCATCAAGAATGAACGTATCATCTCCACACTCAACTATTTTCTCTCCTTCTGGTGTTATCAGCTTGACTTTGTAAGTAGCCATGGCTACTATACGGCCGCTACCTCTTTTGTTGGCTTTCAAGCCAAAAAGAGATTGACCCATGTTGGGCATGGCCTTGAGGCTGGTCACGGTTGGTTTGTTTCTGATGAATGAGGTGCTCACCATGGTGCTTGATAGGGTAGCCATTGTTGCTTTGGTTGCTCAAGGAGTGAGAGAGAGAGAGAGGGAGAGAGTTGGGTTCTTGCCTTCTTGGTTTTGAGTGTGTGAAGGTAAAGGGGGTTTGTGTTGTTGTTGATTGGATAATGGGGTGGCTTGTGGAGATAGTGTGGCTAGGCATGGGATGAAGTGGCATGGAACTCTTTCTGCCACGTGGCTGATTGTTGTGGCTTACATTATCTTTTTCTTATCACCAAAGACCACAGATAGGGAGATTCAGGATTCAGCCATTTATTGGTGAATGTGGTTGCCACAATCTTGTGATGCAAGTATTTTGGCTGCATTATATTCACCATTCAGTAAAAGACTTGCCACTTGGAATTGCAACTATCACACACCATTCAGTAAAAGACTTGCCACTTGGGCTTGGCATTGCAGTCCGTGACTGAGAATACGAGTTCCTCAAATCTCGTCTCAAGTGTAACAAGATAATATAAATTTTTTCTCAGACAAAAATAACGACAGAAAAAATCATTTTTGCCTTTGGGGTTTATACCGCAAAATTAGAGTGAAATTACAGATATGATTAAACATACATTATTTGTGCATTCATCTTGACCTCCAGATTGGTCACCACTAAACAGGTGAAGCAACTTGAACCATTAGGTTCAGTTAATGCTTGTCCGAGCACTTTCTTTTTTGGAGCGTCAGAAATCCTGTCGCCAAATCACCTGACCCGGGCTTAAAGCGGAGCAGGTCACCAAAAAATTACACACTAAAGCAAAACATTTCAATCTCACATGTCAAGATCATTAATCGGTGGCCTCAATACTCCAATACTGTTGATAATGAAAAATTCATCACTTGGCTTCCATTTAAACCAGAAAAAACGCAGATAGTTTCAGCACTTACATCCGAAATCTGATCCGGGTTGCATTTGTTATCACAAATACTCGGTGGAATAACACAACAATAAGCACATATGCTAGTTACAGGTGGAAACAATGCACATAATTTTAAAACACAAAATTCATTTCTTCAAAGTCCCTCCCCTAATAAGTTCATTCTCCAGAAATATGCAAACAAGACAAATTGAAGGGGAAATACAGGGCACCTATATGTAAAGAGAAAGAAGAAAGCAAAAAATAATAATAAAAAGACAGCTGTCCCTAATATTTTGTAAGCTTCCCATATTATATAAAAACAATCTATGATTTCTAACTTAAGGTTTTCACTTACAGCCGGGGAAAAATTAGAAAATTTCAGGGCTGCCTCCAAATGCAGAGAAAGAATACATCCCCATCCTCTTATCTCTGTGATTTTCATCTGTAGATGCTGGAAGGTCCCCCATACACTGACCCAAGGCTTCCTCTCTATATCTTATTGTCTCAGCCAAAAATTCTCAGGTAAGCACCCTCAGGTCTGCTTTTACTCGGTAGTAAGTTCTAGTCACACTTGATGTTTCTGTAGATCCTCCGCACGAACAACTTAGAGCCGAGGTAACCAACAGCTCCTGCACATTAGAAGTGTGTAATCAAACCAAAAGAAGCTGTAAGAGGAAATGCAAGTTTGTTGGGTTAGATGAAAATTATAAAATTTGCTCTACAACTTTTCAATCCAATTTTTTAAACAAATAAACAAACGTATGCAAAAAAATATATGATCAGTATTCGCTTCTTTGAAGTCAGAACAGGAAAATATAGGAGTTAAAAATAATTACCACAGAGGATTCCTAAACCAAGACAAAACATCAAAGTGTAGCCAAAATAGAAGCTGGTCTGGAAGAAGCCGGTCATCTTAGTCTTCACATAGTAGTAATAAATTGAGTACAAATACACATAGATAGCCGTTGAGGCAGCAGAGAAGAAGGATGTCCACTGCCAGTGATAGTTCTCAGCATTTAGCAGGAAATATGTTCCCACAATTGTGACACAAACAGTCACGATGACGAGAATCAGAAAAACCAACAGCATGAACCCATACACGTAGTATACCTGCCCAGAACAAAGGAAGAATAAATATTTTATGCCCGACTCAATTTCAAATACCATAATCAGCACCTGTTAAGTTCTATTCTCATCAGGAAGATACAGTTATCCATGCGCAACTATAAGCGGAGGAAAACTTCCATGTGATGACTCAAGACATATATACAAAAATATATGTTCAGCTATTTCAGAAAATTCATAAACCCTATTTTTGTTAATCAAACCGTCACACTTCAAATTATCAAGTAGGAAAAGTAAAAGGAGAAAGGGGGCTTGGGTCCCCATAAAGTAAAAGGTCAATTTGCTTTCTAATATTTGATGCATTCAACTCCAGACATAGCAACACAATGCTACAATATTTGAAAGATTCCCACTCCTTTAAACTCTTTTCCTTTTCCTTACACTATATTTCGTTTCAAATATTAGATAGGTAAAACATTGACACCCATGGCAGCATTCAGATAGGTTATTATATACTGTTAAATAAAAAAACTTATTTGGAAGATTCTACAACCTATGTTCTTTCTTTATTCCTTTGGGAGCCACAACTTACAAATGAAAAAGGAAAACCCGTTGAAGAGAGCTCATATGATGGCGCAATATCCAGAAAGGTCACAAACTGACCAAATTTATTGAGCTAAAGTCATTATCTGCACATCATCATGATGCCCCCCATTTTAGGAGCAGATTACGAAACACGAAAAAAATTCTTAGTTACTGAATTGATTTGTTATCTCAGTTTATTTAATTATTTTTTTAATGAAGCTCCAAGGCCATGAAGTATAAATTACTGAAATTCACCTTGTAATTCCAGAAGGATGTGAAGACAAAATACATCTCAATGAATATACTGCCAAAAGGTAGCAGTCCTCCCATCACTGACACCACAGAAGGTGTGAGATACCATTTCTTCTCAGGAATTGGGCGAGGAATTGTCTTCACACGACATGGGTTATTTGGAGCACCGCTCCAATTCCTTCCAACAACTGTGCCAAGAAGTGCCAGCGGGAAAGAAATGAAAGCCCAAATTACAAAGACAACTACCATTGTGCCAAAGGGAATAGCCGCCAGAGATCCATATAATATAGCGATTGTGTTCAATATGAACCCAATCCCAAAGACCATAAATGGAAACAGGGATGCTGTGAGGACCATAGACTTTATCCAATTTTTACCTGACAAAACAAAGTAGAACCAAATATATAAAACCAAGACAAACAATAAAAAAGAGAGAGTATGAAAGTGAGAATTGGAGAACAATTGAATCAAGTCATACCCCCATTGCGTGAGTACATGCCAGCGCTCACATAACCCGAAATGAAAGATGTAAGAGCATAACATACTATGAAAGTAGTCACAATGGCTCCTCTCCTGAAACCACAAATTACATTCAAGGTTTTTAATGTGATAATTACAAGGAGAAATATATCAAACAGGTATAATTAATTACTAACAGCATGTGTTACCAAACCACAACTATAAATGTTTTTTTCCTTCTGTTAAAGAGATGGAGGTGGTGTTACTGTTAAGAGTGAAGACACAAAAATCTGATTCTACATACCCTTCAGTAAAGCTATAAATTATATGTTACAAAGCATGACATGCAAAAAAACCGAATAAAATGTTCAGAAGGAAGAGAGAGAGAGAGAGCAATAAATGTGCCTTTGTGCTTGACTAAATACACACACGTTAATTCAAAATCATGATGATATAAGCATCAAAGAAGCATACCCGATATACAAAGTTCCCACAATTGCCATTAGAATAACGAGTAGAACAAGCAATGCGAGTTGTGCACCTGTGCCAACAACAGCTGAAAGGACAACCAAATTGCGAGGAGGCCGGAAAACATCCCCATGAACAAGTTTCCAACCAGATTCCTCACTCACATCTCTTTCCTGTGTACGGTGTTCAAATAGTCACCAGAAGGTCAACAGTTATAATTTTGAATCTCTTTTTTTAAAGATGAAAAAAAAGTCCTAGATCCATGTTCTGGGCCGGTTTTGCACAATATTAAACACTCTATGGGAAAGCCAGAGAGTATACAAAAAGCTACCGGTGAGTAGCATTGAATATAACTACTTTCTTCATAACAGTATAAATTAATCAAGGATAAATGGGCCACAAACCAAGAAATCGAATATAGAAATAGGCTCAAGACTGTTACCAAAGTCTCTAGATCATCATCTTCCCGGGCATATTTGGCATAGTCATTTCTAAGAGTCCGCATCAATATCATCGAGACCAAACCAGTGAGGAAGATAACCATCATGAATGAATTGAAAATGGAGAACCAATGGATCTGCACAATGCAATATGCATTAACAAGGCAAAACTTTAAGGGCTAATAAAGGAATACTTTGTCAAACAGTAGACCATGCAAAACTCGCAAATATAAAGAAATAATCTTTCGTTTAAATAAGAAAGTTGGAGCAGGATAGCAAATGAATTGATGTTAACCTGGTGCTCAAAGAAAGGGTAGTCCAAATAAACATCAAAACGACGTGCAAAAGTGACATTAGTTGGAGTCCATTTGACTGAGTATGTCATATCCAGTGTCCTCCCCACATCCAATGGCTTTGGGCCCTCTTGAGTGAGATTAACATGAATAATCTGCAAGAGTATAAGTTAGTTTAAATAACTATTTTGGAAACCAGAAATAAGAGTATTATGGAAACTTCGGAACTACAAACCTGATCCTTATTGTATTTGAAAATTATATTCTTATGTGTGTACAGGACATGCTTGCCATTATCACTGTTCTTATCAGGATGCAGATCACCAACAAAGCCTAAAACAACAATGAGAGAAGTATTCAACTGCGATATCACATTATCTACAGACCAAAAGAAATGATCAAAAGAATAATCGATTGCATACCCCATAACGGCAGATCATCTGAATTGCATTCAACAAATAGAGACCAGATAGCATGAGATCAGAATAGAAGCAAAAAGATTAGGTACTCAGCCAAAGAAAAAATAAACACAAAGAACAAATATGTGCATTCTCCAAACAAATCACATCTCTAGCAGTTATGGTAGTCATGAAACCAAAAAAAAAAATCAGGCTCATTCGGCATTACCAAAAATTATGCTTCACAACTATGCATCCAATAAAGAAGTGAATAGTAATATCATTCAGCCTAGACTAGAAAAGCCTTCTTTAATTTACTAAGCTTTATAAACATAAGAATCAATGAAGCGCTACTTGCACACCCGACGTAATTTGGTTATTAAATTAGCTGTAGGACTCATAACTCACCATGTTTGTGATTTCCCAATTACATCAACAGAATGCATTCTTTAAATGTTAAAATATAATTTTTCCTTTCATGAATGTTTTTATAGTTTGAACAGGTGTTACTAATTCTATGAGCAAGAGCAAGAGCAAGGCCATGGGCATGGGCATGTCAGTAAGCTGTCAATATTAACTATTTAACTTTAGTATCACACTCCATTGAAGTCGTCCCTAAATCTTTCTTTTTATCAATGACAATTACTTCCCTAGTTTCATCTTTCTCAGTATTTACTCATTTATCAAACCTGCTAGAAGTTTTTTTTTTTAAAAAAGTATGCAGTATACTTCCCAGTTTTCCTTGATTTTATATCATTAACAAAAGTATGTATGTCTTTTAGTTTTGACAAGTAACCAGGCTAGTCTACATCTTACAAATAGAGGACATAGTTAAAACATACCAAGGAAAAATTCAAACCAATAATTGTTCTCAATTGCATCTTTGAACTGTTTGACCTTTGCCTCATCAAGTTCCAGTTGACAGATTGTAGCTTTGTCCACATTCCCTGTTTAAAAAAGAAACTGGGAAGTTCAGAATGAATGCAACCATAACTATTAAGGAACTCCAGCAGCAAAGTTAAGTAGATATACAGCTTACATACTTTGGAACTTTATGTCAATTTGACTGTCAATAAGTTCATTTCCACCAAGGACCTCACCAAGACCACCCCATTTGTGAGCAGGATTTCCAGATGCATGGCAAAACGGAAGAATGTAATAGTTGTAAGTTTCTTGTGGATTGTTATAAGGGCCAACTTTATTTACCCAAAGGGTAACAGGGTCATCTTGTTGATACTGCAAAAGAAGACAAATAGAGTGACCACAAGTTATATGTAAGTGACATGAAAAAAAAAAGCAACTCGATATTATAAAGCTATGGAACAAATGCAAGAGCTAAAGATTATGTTACTTCTGCAAATATAGAGTTTAGTTATTGCAGCAACTCCTTTGCCAAGAACATAAATCATAAGAAAAAAATTGAAACAGGTTTCAGTCAGAATGACTATGAAATACATTTACAGATATGCAGAGCGGAAGATACTATATGCATGATCAGATTTCCCAATAACAAAGTTTATCACGCCAAAGGCTATACTCTATAGAGAGATAAAGTCATCCGTAACTGAAAAAATATGGTGGAATATATTTCCCAAGTTTAGGCTTACAAGGAATAACTATTAAAGGACTAGCAAGTAGCAAAGATAAGTTTACTGTTCCAAAGATGCATTAAATTAGACGTTTACTAAGTATAAAAAAAAATATATTGGTTTAGTGAAGATAAGTTGAATGTTACAAGTTTAGAGTCAGAGTCAATTCAGTGACATTCTACAATGTAAATGCAGAATGAGATTATGTATTAAGATACTCCTTCACATGGTCTAACATTAATCCGTTATTGGACCTTGCCCATAGTAAGAATAACTCAAGAAAGTCAAAACAAACAGCTTGTACATGGATTAGATAGTACAAGCCGTGATCTAAAGCTTGAATCAAACGTCTCCAGTCATGACTTGGGATCAAAACCTTCTTGTCACAATCAAAATTTAGGTATCCTTCCCAGTCCATGCTCATGATAACTTCAGTCAATGAAGGGCACCAGCTGCACTTCATAAATTTAGAGGTTTATGGTGAAAATCTAAGATTTAACTCTTCAGCCATTTCAGGATAGTCATAGAAGAAAATCCTTGGCTCCCAGCCAAAGACCAAAGTACAACATCTACATTCTTACGTGATCTGAAATGTCAGTCAGACTAGAGTTAGCTTATAGGTATTTGCTAAACTGGCAAACTTCTAAGCAAGATTTATGTAATAACAGATCTCCAAACAACTAATATACCATAGTCACGTCTCCTTGCTTGGATATACAATTATACACCATGTTCAAAATGTTGGAATTACATCCAAACCTAAACCTTTAAGAATCAAGAAATCCACGGATACAATATGCCATTTGAGTGTACTCAAGAGGATTTGCACCCCATAAATCTCGTGGTTATCCAAACCAATTAAGCTTCCAAACCATACTTTTTCTATCTTTTCCTCTAAAGCTCTAACCATGCAATGTGATCGAAACCATCCCAGTGTTACAAATTAATCCCACTTCCACAAACCCAAGACTAACCAACAAAATCCACACAATGCACACACAAATTCCTCATTTTCTCCTTCCAGCAATCATATCCAATTAGCTCAATCAAAAGGAAACATTGACTGAAAATTACAACAAAGAGAAGTCAAATTACATAGTCTCATATCAACAATTCTTCTTCGCAAGTGTATTATAAAGTTGCATATCTCATTTTAACTAATCGATTCGAACAAGCATCTGCTCTAACTATAAACGCAGAACACAAAACGCACTTGAGATCTGCGCCTTACATGACAGAATCAAAACATTTAATCGAAACAAATAAGTAAAATCCAAACGAATTCGCACAGATCTGACGCGTGAATTACGAGATCTAAGATTGAGCTACTGCTAGTAGAAGCAAATTTAGAATGCCAAAAGGGGGAAATGATTTTACCTTGTGATCTGAATCGGAGGCGATAGAAGGAGAAATGAGGATGAGGATGAAGAAAGAGAAGGAGAGGAAGAAGAGAGATCGAACGGCGGAGGACATGACGGAACAATCGCCGGCGCTGAATCTGACGGTCCTGATTTCAACAATCTCAAGTTAGGCGTCTGATTCCCAAATCTAGATTTGGGGGGAGGGGACCTGTATTTTGTTAATCCTCCAGATTTCGATGAATTGAAGCAGTATCGTACAAGTGAAAAAGTAACGTTGTAATTTGCGGCCCGGCCCATTTCTAATGGGCAAGGCTTGGGTCAGCTGCCCGGCCCAATTTATAATGGGCAAGACTCCGGTTTTAATATAATCATTTTCTATCTAATTTATTAAAATCTCAGATTTATTATTAAATTAAAGTATTAAAATATTTTGATAATTTTTTATTATTAAATTGAATAATTAAAATAAAAAATATATTGCAATATAAAAATATAATGGGCAATACTCATACTCGGGTTTGAATATAATCTATTTGGCCCAATAATTTATTTTTTATCCACAATTTAATCGTGGTAATTTGGGTTAGAATTTGTTTATTTGATTCACTTTAAAGTGAATATGGATTCGTTTAATAAATGAGTTAATTCGATTAATTAAATGTAAAGTTAAACTCGCTAACCGTTTATTTGTTTATAATTCATTTTATTATTATCATTTACAAGTTGTTGTTATTTTTCAACTAAGATTCGAAAAGTTATTATCGATCACCACATGAAAAAATATCATTTATATTTAGTTAGTCCTTTTTAGTAAATTTATTAATTACGTAATTCATATGTATACATTTATGAATAATTTATATAAATAAATTATAATAATTTATATAATTGAATAATATCATGATTAAATAAATATTTATATTTCATTCATTTAGTAAATGAATCAAATACAAATCTTGATATTAAATGAATCAAATATAAATTCATCACATTTTAATTCGATTCTTATAATTTGATATAAATTCGATTCCTCAATTTATTTTGAGACTCTAATCGACATGCAATCTTTTCGCTTCAATAATCAAAGGGTATGCAAATGGACTTATGTTGCGTTTACGTACTCGTAATCGGAATGAGATGAAATCGGAATGAAATAGAATCGGAATGAGTTGGAATTGAAATGATAAATCGAAATCATAATAAGTTGTTTACTTAACTGTAGGAATCAGAATCGGAATGTAGCAATATTGTCATTGATGTGTTTATTTTGTCCAGTAATCGGAATGAATTGTTAAAAAGTTACAAAATATCATTAGTTATAATTATATATTAATTATTATTAATTTTTTATGTATTAAATTACTAAATGTTAAATTATTCTTTTATTAAAATATTAAATATTATTTTATTTTTAATTATTGATTAATAATTTTTATTGATTAATAATTATTTAATTATTAATGTATTAAATTACTAAATATTAAATTATTCTTTTATTATATTATTATTTTATTAAAATTTTAAATATTATTTTATTATTAAATATTATTTTTTATTAATTATTATTTTATTATTAAATATTATTAGTTTTATTTATTATTAATTATTTAATTATTAATGTATTAAATTACTAAATATTAGTATTTTTTTTATTAAATTATTATTTTATTAAAATAGTAAATATTATTTTTATTGATTATTGATTAATTATTAATTATTAATACATTTTGTTTATTATTTATAAATTAATATTAATTAATTATTTTATGAATAATATTGTAATTTCCCATCAATAATGGGAATGTAAATCCCATTCGCATGGGGTGGTGGGAATGAGATTCTCATTCCTCATTTCCAAATTTGTGGGCCCCACTTTCATTCACATTCTCATTTTTATTCAATTTTATGAAGTAAACAACCTTATTGGAAATTATTCTCATTGTCCTTAAGTAAACACACTATTACTTTTTTTTTTTGGCTGGGCATGAATTTGTCTAAATGGTTTCTAATTATATATTTTTAATTAGACATTTCGGAAAATGTTAAAAAATTAATTTGTATTTTGTGCACCTCTTACCTAAAAAAAATTATAATAATCTTATGATTTATAAGCGTTTAAGTTTAAAAACAAAAAAAAAAAATACTTTTGTGGCCATTGTTTAGTTGAATTGGTAAAACCTATTTAGTGAAAGTAAGAATATTGGCGATTTTCAATATAGGTGAACTAAACAGTCACCTAGAGTCCTAATACGAAGGTTTTCTTTTTTAGCATCTTTCTAATAAATTTTAATAAATAATATTATATTGTAGGAGGACTCTTCCTATCGCGCCACGTGGCGCCTCTGTTGGACAATTATGACCCATAGCGTCACTATTTGTACATATCATGGTGTTGTTGTACAAATTAACTATGTGACAAATGAAATTGCTCTTTTATCATTTGTGATTAGATCACCAAGACATATATATGATGAAAGGTCCATATGATTAGTTCCAGAATTGAGATGATATGAGACAGTATCAATCCACGAAGGTTTAATAATTAAATATCCATAGTCAGAGTATTATCGAGATTGGACATCGATAATGCGAAAAAGACTAGTATTACACTTGTGCGCGTTGTGAGGGCATAACGTCATAGTTTTCATATATTTGGGTATATGATACTCATGCAAGTGTAGTAGGAGGTTGTGTTTTACCGATGGTACGGAAAACAGCTTCGCTCTGGATAGACCCCTCAAATTCCATTGGTAGTATGACTATGTGTCTATGGAAGTCCGAATCAAGGTATGTGTATTTGGTCTTAACCTGAGACTTGCACCGCTAATTCTTGCGACAATCAATATACTTTGGTTTTGGTCGTCCAAGGCTTTAACAGGTTCTGTGTACGCCTCTGCTGGGTATATTGAGAATCGTAGTGTGTTGGGTGTGATGTCAAGACGGAAGTATCACTCCAGTCATAGTGGAGATGATGATCACGTAAGATACGGAACTGGTTCTCTTATGTACTGCAGTCATCGGGATAATATGACTTGGTCATGATTATCCGATATAGAGACTAGTTACCAGAGATCCGATATGTGTTTCGTACGGAGCAGACACAATTCCAGCCCCAGGCCTTGCACATGACATCCGATACTGGATCGAGATACGCAATACTACGTGTACTACGCCTGATACAGATCACATATTCCTGTAAGGATATTTCTGGAGAATTGGGTAGGCATGACGCTTTGCTAGAAGCCAACATTGTCTTGTAAATCGGTAAAAATGTAATACTAGGTACGTACGTGTTCGGATAGTCCGACGACCGCATTTACTGCCAACATATCCGGGGATCTCATGGGTCGCTTCCCGAAGATTCACCGATGACGTATGACTCGCACTTTATTAATCTGGGATTAATTAGATGAGAGAGAAAATTAATCTGGGATTAATTACGAGATATTTTATTCTGGGATAAAATATCATTTAAAGAGAGAGAACGATTAATTTGGAATTAATCGATAAAATAATATATTCGATATATTATACGAAATTGGATTTCGACGCAGAATTAAATTTAGAATTAATTCGGGCGAACGAGTTAATTTAGAATTAATTCGTTAGCGACGTGAATAGTGATTTCGCTAGGCATAATTATTTAATTGCGTCGCAACGGAAAATTCGTTGATTTGGAATTAGCGAACCCGAGCCCGGGAGTGTTTGCGAGCGCACTCGCATTCGAATTCAAGTGTGGCCCGCAAGTCACATCAAGCGTCAAATCACTAGTCAATCGATTGATGTGACAACTTGTCACTTTTGATGTGATTGATAGAAGTTAGTGGTAGTGGTTGGTTGTTTGTAAAAATCATTTACCATTTATTATTTTTGGTGTTTGACTTTATTTTGTGTATTAGATACACATTTACCCACCAACAAAATCCAATCACTTAACTCACTCTCTCTTTCTTCCTCTCCCTCTCACGCCAATGGGCTGTTTTTTCTTCTGGTTTTTGGCTCACTCACTGCCGAAGCAAGGAGAAGCAAACATGATGATTTTTTGTGCAAAATCAAGAGTGCTAGCACACAATGGAGACATACAAAGGTGATAGGGAAACCCACATGTGGGCTTGGAATACCATTTGAGAAGCTTGGAGCTTCAAGGATCATCCATGGCCGAATTTGGAGGACACCAAAACTGCACTGCCACTGCCGAGACACCTAGGAGGGAAAATCTTGAAGTTTTGTTGTTCCTCGCATCGCTCAACCGATCATTGTAAGTATTCCGCAACTTCTTCGTGTATTCACATGTATGTTTCATCGCTTTAATCGATCCTCGGGACCTTAGATTTTCCCAACAATGATATCAGAGCAAGTAAAAGCATGAAACTTGAATTTATGGTTAAAATTGGGTAAATTGATTTTGAGCATGATTTGGTTAAAATTTTTGATTAATTATGCTTAAATGATGGTTAATTAAAGTTTGATTGGATCAATTTCATGAAATATTATTTGGAACAATTTTGCCAAAAAATATTGGCTTGGCCGAATATGAAGCTGCCCTAATGTCTTAGAATTTTTGATTTTTGATTAATTGGATGACTTGAAATCAATTGGGTAATGTTGAATTGGATTTAATTGGATTGAATTCGAATCGAACATAAAAATGCCCTTATTGTCGAGACTAAATGAGCATGTAAATGGGTTTGATTTTTGATCAATTGTGTTGGACACTAATTGTTGTTGATAAGCATAATTAATTAGGCTAATTGATGTTTTGGAAATGTTAATTTGGGTGATTAATTATGACATTACCCTTTGAATAATTAAATTGTGAAATTGGAATTTTGGAATTTAATTATGTTGGGCTAATTTTGGAAATTGGGCTTAAAAGTTGTAAATGAGCTAAATGGGCTTGGTTGTACCAAGATGGGTTTAGGCTAAATTGGTTGGATTCAATTGGGCCCAAAACCATTTCCATAAAGTCCAATTATGACTAATGGACCTTTAATAGTTTAATTGGGCCTAATGGGCCTAAATTGGTTTCTAGGCATATAGGGGTGATTCCTTTAATGGGCTTTAGTCTTTGGGTTTGGCCCAAGTTGACCAAAAGTCCATGCCTTAAGAAATTAATTAAAAGCTCATTGGACTTTAATTAAATTAACATTGGATGTTAATCGGGCTTTGAGACCCGTAACGATTAATTTGGAATTTAAGTCTTAAAGGTTCGTTAATAAAGTGTAATATTTAATTTGGAATTAAATAGTGAATTAGTATTAAATACAAATTGAATTGGATTTAATTTTGTAGTTTAATATAATTCAAGAATTTGTACTTTCAGTACTTATTCACAAAACAAGTTTGACTCACGCAAAATCAAATCGTTGTTTGAACATTGGATGGTCATTAATTATCAGATTAATTAATTGGATTAGATTGATTGATAACATGCTTGTGTGAATACATGGTTGCGATGCATGTATAATGTATATCAGATTAATATTAGATGGGTGGGGCAATTTTGGAAATTGTTGTAATAAATTTAGAATTTATTAATTGGACCTGTATCCAGCCTATTACCTCCATACTCTGTATTTCTCTTCTCTCTCACCTATTCCCCTCAATGTAAATGAGGTTTCTTTAGAAGTGTTATGTAACGGGTAGAAGCAATACTTGTGCTAGCGGGAGAGAGGAAATTGAGAGATTTGATTTAGGATCAATGTGTTAAGTATCCATCAGCATATCATTATTATTTTATTTTACGCGCCTTATTATGTGTTTAGAATGCATGTTTAAGGGTGTATGATGATGAGACCTTAACAAAGATAATAAATTGGTTGCCAATTTGCACACGAAAAACCCTCACATAATATTAAGCGTTTTTCCTTCCATTGAGTGATTCTTACTCAAAATCCAAGACTGGCATTGGTTTGTTGGCCAAAGTCAATGTCTTTGTCCGTCGAGGATGTGTTTGAATCATGAAGGCTTTGTTCCATATTGGTGTCTTGTCCAAGTTGTGATTTGTTGGCCAAAGTCAAGATCATTTCTTGTCCATCGACATTGATTACGAAGCTTTCCATGGTCAATGGGTTCCGCTTAACTGGATCACTAAGTTTGTTGTGTCAAAGCCAATGCTTAGTTGATTCAGAGGAAAAAGGTTAGGCAATATATTGGATATATTGGCATATATAAGATATTGTTTCGGACTTGGATGTCCACCTACTGGATCTAGGAATTGGATGAGATCCAATTGATCTTAGAGATCTACCTAGTTAATTATCATACAATTTGTTGGCCAAAGTCAAGATTGTGTGACATTTAACGGGATCCTAGCCCACTATGAAACAAGGTTTCCCAGTAGTACTCCACAGAGGGTTAGAGGCTCGCCGAAAAATAGTGGGAGGCAAGTATTAAATTTGCAATATTCGTTTAGTAACTTGCCATACGCGCTCATTTCATATATTACGTCAAATAAATTATTATTAGTTGGACTAATATTTAATTGTTGTTTTAAAACAGTTGGACTGTATTCAAACTATTTCATTTATAGTTGATTATATAATTGGATTATAGTAATCAATATATTTAAATTAACTAATTTCAATTAATAGTTGATTTTATAATTGGATTATAGTAATCAATATAATTGAATTTAATCAATTAAATTATAGTTGATTATATAGTTGGACTAGTAATCATTATAATAAATAGTACCTTAAATCGTTGATTAAATACTTGGACTATTAGAATCAAGATAATTGAAAGATTAGTGTTTAAAACATAATCCTGGGGAAAATATATTTAAATGACTTTAATTTTCAAATTGGGAATAAAATTTCAGGATGGTCCTTGAAACTAATAAGTTACTTTATTTGATCAAATAACATATTAAGCATAAGCCCGGAGTTAAGCAAATAGTAGAGCATGATATTTGGAATATTCATGTGATGATAACTTTAGTGCTTAATCCGTTATGCTTGCCAAATAGACTCCTTAATTTCTTAATCAGAACTAAGGATTAGATCCTAAAGTATGATAATGAAATTGAAGGATCTTCATAAATATATTTTAGATATTTGAAGTACTAAATTGCAATAGTAAACTCTTGGAGAGTTAATGGTTATACTCAAGGAGTCAAAGCCAAAGTTTGCGATAAGGCAAGTAGCGCAAGGCGCACCTTACTTCGACATTCCGGAAGGCCAAGGCTTGGCCAAAGGCTTCTGGGTGTGGAAAAGGGGCAAAGGCAAAATCATTATAATCTTCTGGGAAGATAAAGGACATGTCCCAATATGTCTGTCTAAATTGTGGTAAACGGGATCGCGGAAGCGTGACTGCCGTTTGGACAAATCAGACATGATGGAATTGAAGACGGTGCAGGGCTCTGACTTCAAATATGTTCGTCATAAATATGTTCACTACTAGTATTAAAATTGGATTTTAGATATTTAGTGTGGTACATAAATATGTACTGGTGTGCAGAATCTGCTATGAGCAGGATACTGACTTCAGTTGAGATTAATCTGCGAATAGGAAACGGGACGACAATCGCTGTTTTAACCGTAGATACCTAAGTTTAGGAACTACCCTTCGGTGTGTACTTAAATTAGGAACTGTTATAATGTAACTAGTTTGACTATATATATTATCTCTATATCAGGGTTTAACCCGTT
Organism: Zanthoxylum bungeanum; assembly: GCA_019454045.1. Taxonomy (NCBI): domain Eukaryota; kingdom Viridiplantae; phylum Streptophyta; class Magnoliopsida; order Sapindales; family Rutaceae; genus Zanthoxylum; species Zanthoxylum bungeanum. The sequence goes on along the minus strand of SKCR01029601.1, from coordinate 39,535 downwards.
GCGGGTATACCTTTATATTCTAGAACACTAAAGTGTTTTATTATATAAAGATGATATTGAGATAAAACATTAGATGTAAATAACAGTATTTATATTTTGAATATAAATAAATCTCAAACATATAACATGACAAACAAATAGCTCAAATAGTTGAAACTTATATTGTGGCATTGTTGTATGGGACAGAATGAACAAGACTCGTATATCCACACTTTTAAGAGTGGGTACTATGACAAATTTGATTCTATTCAAATAATGTCTACAAATCTAGTTTATTGGGCAAAGTGCCTAAAACACTCTTTACTTGGTAAAAGTGTTAGTGCCACCGATCTGTTAGCCCTAGTTCATAGTGAAGCAAGTGGGCCCATGTCTAGCTAGGCTAGATGTGGATATGAATATTTCGTGACCTTTACAGATATGGCATCGTGTTATGGTTATGTGTCTCTTTTGAAACACAAATCAGAAACTTTTTAGAGTTTTGACACGAAGCAAACAAACAGATCGGCTAAAGTATTAAATCGTCATGGTTAGATCATGATTAAAATACTTAAGCAATAAGTTTCTCAATACTTGAAAGAGTATAGTATTCTTTCAATGAGGACTCCTCCCGGAACACGTCAGTTTGACGGTGTATCCGAACGAAGAAACCGAATTTTGTTGGACATGATAAGGTTATTCATGAGTCGCTCTGAGCTACCATTTCCTTCAACGGATACGCATAGACAGTGCAGAACTTATTTAGAATAAGGTTCTATAAAAATCTGTTAGACAGACTTCATATTAGATATGAACAGGAAAGAAACCGAATTTTCTCATTCATGAAGATTTGGGTATGCTAGGCATATGTTTGGATAATACCAAACTAGAACCCAAATCGGATAAGTACCAAATTGTAGGTTATCCTAGGGATACCAAAGTATAGTACTTATGCAACTCACAAGAGAACAATTAATTATTGCTCGCCATGCGGTTTTCCTTAGAGGAATACCGATATGCAGTGGTAAGTGGGATGAAAGTAAAACTCGATGAAAATTGGAGTAATACTGTTCCAGACACCGATTCCTTAATGGAACATAAATAGTTCATCAAGGATGAAACTATACCAATAATCTTCGAATACACAAGAACCACGTAAGTCGGAGAGAGTCAGAAAATAACCTGGGGTATGGGTTTCTGATCTCACCTCATAAAGATGTCAATCTTATTGAGGAAGACGAACTGACTACGTATGAGGAAGTGATACAAGGTATCGACTCCCTATTATGGCAAAGTGCCATGATATCCGAAATGGATTCCAAGTATACCAACCAAGTTTGGATACTAGTTGATATACCGCAAGACATTGTGCCTATTGGTACTATATAAGTTTTCAAGGAAAACATACATGGAAGGCAACATACCAACGTACTAAGTTAGGCTTGTAGCGAAAATGTATCGTTATCAACATTGTGTTGATTACGACGAAACATTTTACTTGTTGCATCGGTAAATCCATTTGGATAATGCTTGCTAATGCTGCATGTTTCATTTATGAAATATGACAGCTGAATGTCAAAATCGTTTTCCTTAAACGGAAACCTTTTGGATGATATTTACAACATCCTGACGGTTTTGTCGTACCATAACTAGCAAACAAGGTTTGCAGGTTATTCGATCCATGGATGGATTGAAGCAATCATAGCGTTCTTGGAATTATCGTTTTGATGTAATGATAATGGTGTATGATTTAATTCAAAACGAAAATAATTTTTGTGTATATAAGAAGGTTAGTGGGAGCGCACTGACAGTGAATGTCCTGTATAAAAATAATGATAATATGTCATTTCTTGGAAATGATATTCCCATAAAAACAATCGGTGAAAGCTTGGCTTTCATGAAAAATTCTCCGTATAATTATTGGAAGAAACAACCTTTATTCTAGGAATAAAAATCTATTGTGATAGATCTAAAAGTTGTTAATACTCTCCGAGAACTCGTACATTGAAAAATGTACGCGACCTGGTGTCTCATACGCTTTGAGCATATGGAGTCACAAACAGGCCAATCCAAGTGATAGTCACTGGATTGAAGTTAAAAACATCATTAAGTATCTTAGAGAACTAAAGATGCTATCTTAAACTATGGAGAATGAGAACTTGAAGTGACTGGGATCACTGCTGCAAGTTTCCTAATCGATAAAACGACTATAAATCATAACAACGGTACTATAAAGTTTGAATAACGGAACATTGAGCTGAAAATCTTCCAAGCAAGATACTGCTACCGAATAAATAACAAATGCGGGTTATTGCTGCAGCTGAGGCAGCAATAGAAGCCATTTGGGTCGATAATAAATCTAATTAGATTATATATAATTCTGTTAGCAGCTGAGCTAGGCTACAATGCAGACTACAGAATTAATGGTCTCATCATCGATCCAGATACATACTTCGACTATTCATCTGATTTGTTCGGATCAACATCGTGGCGATGTGATGATCGTATAAATCGCATCAGATGATAATCATGCAAATCCGCTGACGGAAGTCTTTTCTCAATAATTTGAGCGAACCGTACATAGTTCGGGTGTAGGACACTCGAGTGACCAGTGGGAGATTGTTGGACAGTTATGACCCATAGCGTCACTATTTGTACAGATCATGGTGTTGTTGTACAAATTAACTATGTGACAAAGGAAATTGCTCTTTTATCATTTGTGATTAGATCACCAAGATGTATAAATGATGAAAAGTCCATATGATTAGTTCCTGGATTGATATGATATGAGACAATATCAATCCACGAAGGTTTAATCATTAAATTTCCCTAGTAAGAGTATTATCGAGATTAGACATCGATAATGCGAAAAAGACTAGTATTACACTTGTGCGCGTTGTGAGGGCATAACGACATAGTTCTCATATATTTGGGTATATGATACTCATGCAAGTGTAATAGGAGGTTGTGTTTTACCGATGGTACGGAAAACAGCTTCGCTCTGGATAGACCCCTCAGAATTCCATTGGTAGTATGACTATGTGTCTATGGAAGTCCGAATCAGGGTATGTGTATTTGGTCTTAACCTGAGACTTGCACCGCTAATACTTGCGGTTTTGGTCGTCCAGGGCTTTAACAGGTTATGTGTACGCCTCTTCTGGGTATATTGAAAATCGTAGTGTGTTGGGTGTGATGTCAAGACGGAAGTATCACTCCAGTCATAGTGGAGATGATGGTCACGTAAGATACGGAACTGGTTCTCTTATGTACTGCAGTCATCGGGATAATATGACTTGGTCGTGATTATCCGATATAGAGACTAGTTACCAGAGATGTGATATGTGCTTCGTACAGGGCAGACACAATTCCAGCCCCAGGCCTTGCACGTGACATCCGATACTGGATCGAGATACGCAATACTACGTATACTACGCCTGATACAGATCACATATTCCTGTAAGGATATTTCTGGAGAATTGGATAGGCATGACGCTTTGCTAGAAGCCAACATTGTCTTGTAAATCGGTAAAAACGTAGTACTAGGTACGTACGTGTTCGGATAGTCCGACGACCGCATTTACTGCCAACATATCCGGGGATCTCATGGGTCGCTTCCCGAAGATTCACCGATGACGTATGACTCGCACGTTATTAATCTGGGATTAATTAGATGAGAGAGAAAATTAATCTGTGATTAATTACGGAGATATTTTATCTGGGATAAAATATCATTTAAAGAGAGAGAACAATTCATTTGGAATTAATCGATAAAATAATATATTCGATATATTATACGAAATTGGATTTCGACGCGGAATTAAATTTAGAATTTAATTCGGGCGAACATGTTAATTTAGAATTAATTCGTTAGCGACGTGAATAGTGATTTTGATATGCATAATTATTTAATTGCGTCGCAATGGAAAATTCGTTGATTTGGAATTAGCGAACCCGAGCCCGAGAGTGTTTGCGAGCGCACTCGCATTTCGAATTCAAGTGCGGCCCGTAAGTCACATCAAGCGTCAAATCACTAGTCAATCGATTGATGTGACAACTTGTCACTTTTGATGTGATTGATAGAAGTTAGTGGTAGTGGTTGGTTGTTTGTAAAATCATTTACCATTTATTATATTTGGTGTTTGACTTTATTTTGTGTATTAGATACACATTTACCCAACCACCAAATCTAATCACTTAACTCACTATCTCTTTCTTCCTCTCCCTCTCACGCCCAAATGGGCTGTTTTTTCTTCTGGTTTTTGGCTCACTGCCGAGAGCAAGGAGAAGCAAACATGATGATTTTGTTGCAAAATCAAGAGTGCTAGCACACAATGGAGACATACAAAGGTGATAGGGAAACCCACTCGTGGGCTTGGAATACCATTTGAGAAGTTTGGAGCTTCAAGGATCATCCATGGCCGAATTTGGAGGACACCAAAAACTGCCACTGCCGAGACACCGAGGAGGGAAAAGCTTGAAGTTTTGTTGTTCCTCGCATCGCTCAACCGATCATTGTGAGTATTCCGCAACTTCTTCGTGTATTCACATGTATGTTTCACCGCTTTAATCGATCCTCGGGACCTTAGATTTTCCCAACAGCCTCCTTATTAAATTCTATTAAATAATAAACCTATTATAATAATACATTAAATTCTAAAATTAAAATATCTATAAAATTAGTTTCATTATTAAAAATTAAAATTAAAACCTACAATAAAATAAAAATATAATCTCCGATTAAAATAAGAAACATATTAATTTAATACGTGTACCTAATCTCTATAATAATTTTTATTATAAAATTTTAATATATATATATATATAATTATTTATTTATTATAAAATTAAAATAATAAACTTTTGCGATATAAAAATAAAATATCATATTTATTATTAATTACAATATTAAAATATCTTGATCATTTTTTATTATTAAATTGAATAATTAAAATAAGAAACATATTGTAATATAAAAATATAATATCCGATTAAAATACGAAATCTATTAATTTAATTAAATAATTATAAAAAAAGAAATCTATTATAAAATAAAAACATAATCTTTTATTAAAATAAGAAACTTATTAATTTAATACATGACGCATAATCTCTATAATAATTTTTATTATTAGAATATAAAATTAAAATATCTCTAAAATTATTTTTATTTTAAAATTATAAATTTAAAATACGAAACATATTACAATATAAAAATAGAATCTCATATTTATTATTAAATTAAAAAATTAAAATATATATATATATAATGTTTTTTTATTAAATTATAAAATTAAAATAAGAAATCTATTACAATATAAAACATAATCTCCTAGTATAATAATAACTATATTAATTAATTAATTAATAATGTAATTTATTGTTATTAAATTATAAAAATAAGTCTCATTAAAAAAAACATATGTGGTACATAATCTGTATAATTATTTTTTTTATTACCTATTATAATAAAAAAATATTGTAATCTCATATTAAACTAAAAAAAACATATGTGACACATAATTTCTATAATTAATTGTTTATTAGTAACTTATAAAATAAAAACAAAAACAAAAACCTTACAATATTAAAACATAATTTCTTACTAAAAAAGACATAAATAACAGTCATCAACAAAAACTATCCAGGTTTTAATTTTTGAATTTATTGTTATTTGATATTTTACTTTAAATTAGTTCTATAAGTTTTTTTCATGAAATTTTATTATTTATTGTGCTTTATGATGAAGATTATGATTATTAGCTCTTATACAGTGACAATCAATATTTCAAGTTCGATAAGAAAATTTAAGCTCATATTGAATAAACTACATTAAATTTAATTGAAATTCATACAAAAGAAAATTAAATATTTTAAAAGTTATTTATAACTAGAAATATATTTTCAAATGAGAGAGTAAGACGGGAGAGAAATTTTAATATGTTTGATAATTAATAGATAAACAAATGAGACATAAATATTAAGTGTAAATTGTTGACGGTGGATTTTGGTCTCAGGGTAATATGAGAATATCACTCCCGATGTAATCCTCCTTCAATAGTGAATTTGTTTGGTTATGGGGGAAACCAAAGGCAAACTTAGCATAAGGTAGATAATGCGCCAATCAAACATGAAGTTTTAACGTGGTTCGGCGGATTTTTATCCGACCTACGTCCACGGACACAAACAGAACTATACTTTTATTGCTGAAACTAGCACAATGAGATTGATATTGATTCTGATGCCTATTACACATACTCAACCATTCTATTTATAATAGTGAAGAAATCAGGTTCCTTCTAGTATGAGGATTCATAGTTGAAAACAATCTCATGTTCCCACAAGGATTCCTTAATTAAATCTACCTCATTTTCCTTTATCCTTCTAGGACACTGTCTTCATTAGTATCTCTTATGAAGGTAGGATTGTCTTCTTATCCGTAAGGATAGGGTGTCATCTTCCGGAACATGTCTCGCTGTCTGGTCGGTCTTCATGAGGTCGGTCATAATGATCATTTGATTTGAGAATGTTGTTGTCGATCTGATAATGTCCGGTCATTCGAACCAAAGTGCTCGGTTGTCAACCATAAAGTGATCGGTCTCTTCTTGTTGTGGTCGGTCTGTAACCATAAGGTGCTCGGTCTCTTATTGCAAAGTGCTCGAGCCCTTGCTGCTGGCTTTTTATGGGTCGGGTCAGCATCAATGATCCCGAACGAGAATGAGATTTACCTTTTAGCCCATGTCGTGCTGCTTTAAATACCATAGTGCCTGAAAACACCATCAACATATGTCCCTTAGTTATCGGTTCCAACGAGCATAGAAGTTGGTGCCGGGAACTATATAAAGATGATGTGTTGATTACTTTGCTTGGTGGTCGATCCGGAGTCGAAAAATTTTCCGTTGCCTATTTTCAAGCATCTTTTCTTGAGACGCGCAACCGTCATGTCTGTTTAAATGCTCATCAAATCACCTTTAGGGTTTTTTCTGAGTCTGACACTTGTCAAATATCCGTCGGGTTCCCGCCAAAAGCAGGAGAAAATCGACCGTGCAGAGGCGTCTTAGTAGTGCGCTGATCTCAACCGTTTATTTGATTTTGGCAGACCTCTTTTGCAGTTGACACTTGGCGTCCATCCGGGACTCTATTACGATCCGATGGTTGGAATTATTCTGACGTTGTAATGAGAAGGTGAACCGATATCATTGCATCTGTTTGGCAAAAATCCTATCAACTTCAAAAACTCTTCTCCCATTTTGGCTGCGAAGCATCTGATTTAGTTTTACTCAAAGTTATCTCAACGTATTCGCCGCTTTTTCGAGCATAGATCAAGTAAGTTTCCTGAACGACCTTATTCCTCTTCCTTCTTTCTTGCTTGCTGTGCCTTGCTGTTTCTCCTTTTCATTTGTTTTGATACTCGCTAGGGAGAGATTTTATTGAATACTCTACTTAGGGCACTTAAAACTTCATAGATTTAGTTTTTTCTGGGAACTTAGGATAGCTTGCGAATCCCTTGGTCGTTTTTTCAGGAATATGGTTGTAGACTGACCTTCCCATTTTATTTTTCGGACGTCTAGGATGTCTGATGACAGCTCTTCCCCTGAAAACCCTGTTAAACCATTGGCCCCTATTGCTGAAGAGCTTTCCTCTGGCTCGGGAGCACCCAGCGTGGAAGATCTTGATATTACCCCCACCCCCTCTGAAATCGAACATGATACTTACCATCAGAGGGTTCCTCGGAAGGATCCGGAGCCCGGCGACTTTGACAGCTCGGCCCTGGACATGAATCGGACCTCTAAGATAGCCGAGGATGATCTAGCACTGCTTCGGCAACGATATGACATCCCGATAGATATTACCCTTGAGGTTCCCCTCCCATGTGATCGTGCCAGTCAGCCCGATGATGGTTCCATGGCTCTTCTTCTAGCTTTCTTCGAGTGCGGGCTCTGGCTGCCAATCCAACCCTACTTCGCCTGGATGCTGGCCGAGATGGAGATTGCCCCATGTCAACTGAGTCTAAACAGTTGGAGGATCTTGGACGGGTTGTATGTAGCTTGGCATCGGGCGGGGCTTGGCGAACCTTCTTTTGAAGAAGTGAAGATGTTATATCGGTTGAAGGCCAACCCAAAGACTCACCACGGTTGATACTACCTCTCTACTTTTGACAGTTCGTCAAACGTTGTCCAAAAACTCTCTGACTCCAACAAGAATATCAAAGATCTTTGGTTATGGGCCACTGGAGATTGGGGATGAACCCTGAGATCGAATGGAGAGGAGATCTTGGTCCCGGATATCTTCAGAGCGGGAGGTCAGGAGTTTTAACCTTTAGTTTTCCTGCCCTTAGCCCTTTTTTATGTTTAGATTCTTACCCCGTTTTTCTATTCCCTCTAGCCTGTTGGAGGGATGCTCCCAATGTCTCCCGCCATGTTCGGAAGCGGGTATTCTGGGCTCGGCGATATGCCGCCCATTGGAGGGAGTTTGTAAACGATGCGATATTTTTTGAATCAGGTCTTCTTCGGGCCGTTCCTCCCAAGGTCTCGGGTCGGATAGGTAGATGTATGTTGATCTTTTTAGCCAGCTCCCTCGTTTATTTATCATGTTTGATGTCGTCTTTTTTTTTCTTGTTTTTAATGCTCCGGTCCTGAACCTTTCTTTTGTCTTTGCTTTTTACAGGTATGTCGAAGAGACAAAAAAACCTTGACCGGTTGACCGGTGTTTCGAAGAAAACTAGCCCTGGCGGAGCTGGTACTTCTCGGAAACGGCCTAAAACTTCTGAGGCCGGGAAGGTGGCTGAAGAGATGGGGCGCCCGGGCTCTCAAGGTCGGTCTTCGCCTTCCGGGGTGCTTCCAATGGGTGTTACCCGTCCTGATAGCCCTCCGAGATCTTCCAGGAGAAGGAAGCGTCGATTTGGAGCTGTGGATCCTCAATTAAGGCGGGAATTGGAGGAGGAGGAGGCTCCGAGCAGAGAAACTCCAGCTCGGCAGGAGGGTCCTTCCAAGAAATTGAAGGGTGTTGTGGTTCTTGGAGTTGATGACCTTGGGAATAATATTATGGAGACTACTTCCCATTTGGTGCCGGCTTTCAATTAACTGGCCGGGGCCGTACCTCCTGAGAAGATTCCGAGGTTTGAGGACCTTTCACTCGAGGAAGTGGTTGCAAAGTTGTGCTCCCAGCTAGCCCAAGTCACTTCTTTTACTTTTCTTCTATATCTGTGGTGTCTTTCAGACTTTGTTTTATTTTCCTAACTTCTTTTTCTTCTTGGTAGGCAAACTATTTGGCGGCCAGAAATAAGGACCTGTTTATAAGCCTTTTGTCCGAAGGCGGCCAAGCCCAGAGGCTTCAGAATCGTCTTTCTGAAGTGGAGGCCAAGATGGCTAGTGCCGAAGAGAGGAATATGGATCATGAGCTGGCTGCGGTTTAGGCTGTTAAAACAAACAAAGCCCTTAAGGTTGCTGCTACTCTAGAGCGGAAGAACGCTGAAGAGGCTAAAGCAAGTTTGGTGGACGTCCGGACTGAGATTGGGATCCTCAAGGTGGAAATAGGCAATGTGGAGTATAAGCTGCGAGCCATGGAGGATGAGCTGGGACGGGCCCGTGCCGAGCTCAGGGATAGAGAACTTGAGTGGGAGGCCGAGAGGGATTCCATTCGCCTTGAAGGGGTCAGTGATTGTGCGGAAATCATCCCCATGGTTCTACCTGATTTAGACATTGGTCTTATTCATGCGGCCATCCGTTTTTGTAAATGGGAGATGTCTGAGGAAGAGTTTCAGAGGTGGCTACCCCCTCCTCCCGAAGAAATGATGGATCCCGAATCGATTTCGATCGCCCCGGTTTTCCCAGCTCTTCAAGAAAACCATCCTGAGACTCCTGCTCTTGGCGAGGATTATCCTGAGGTTCCACCTCCAATCCTTGAAGTATGAGTCTCCCAGGTTGCCGAGGTTGAAGCTGCTGCTCCCCCTCCTTAGACCGAACCAATCTATCCGTCGTCTAAGCCAGCCGAGGAAGAACTTACTGCCCCTGTGCGGGCTGATTGAGAAGGGGTAACCCGGGCGGGGCCCTGTGTATACTTATTTTTTTGTAATAACTCTTTATACTCTGTTTTGGGATGCATATGTACATTAATATATTTTCTTCCTTTTGTACTCTTCTCTTCATTCTATATGCTTTCCCTTAGGTTCTTCTTAGCTTGTTGTGAGGATGTTTCTTATTAGGATGAGCTCCTGTATTGAAGGAACATAGCCCGACCCCGAGCTGGGATAGATGGTCCTGGGGGGATGCTATGTCCTCAATCCAAAAGACGGACTCGGTGGGACGTAACCCGACCCCGATCCGAAAAAGAAACTTGGACCTGGGGAAATGTTACGTCTTTAGTCCAAAGACGGACTCGGTGGGACGTAACCCGACCCGAGCTGAAAAAGACACTTGGGCCTGGGGGAATGTTACGTCCCCAGTCCAAAGAGGTAAACTTGGTGGGGCGTAACCGACCTCGAGTCGAATATTCAAGTGGCCTCGGCGGAACGAAATCCAGCCCTGAGCCGAATAACCAAGTGGCCTTGGCGGAACGAATCCAGCCCCGAGCCGTTTAACTAAGTGGCCTCGGCGGAACGAATCCAGCCCCGAGTCGATTAACCAAGTGGCCTCGGCGGAACGAATCCGGCCCCGAGCACTAGTTAATCATTGGGACTTATTCAGATGGGAAGTGTATCCACCTTTGAAGCCCTATCGAATCTGACTTGGGCGTCCCCTTGTCAGACCGATGAAAAAATAAAAACAAAACTTTTGGAAAATAAAATCAAAAAAAATATAAACAACAGCACGGATACCTTAGAACAACGTCTTGTCCGAGGTTTCCCAAACACAATTCTTAATCTTTCAATTCAGTGTCCCGGTGAACCAGGATTTGGATCAGTAGAGCGTTTAAAATGGTAAGGGCACATCCTCTATACGTTAGGTCACTGTGGAGCCTGTGTATTTGTGTGGGGGCTATTCCTTACCGAGCTGGAGCAGACACACGCTACAGGAGCACAACACCTCCCCGTGCTGCGCCTCTCTTGGATCCAAATGATGAATGAATCAAAGAGTGTTCGGGATACTAAGGGCACATCCCTCCTTAGGTCCGACATCACTGGGGCTAGCAATCGTCACGGGGGCCTCATCACTCCCCGTGCTATGCATTCCCACAGATCCATTACATCGGGTAAGTGAGGATCAAAGAGTGTTCAACACATTAAGGGTACATTCCTCCTTATGTTCGGTAACACTGGAGCAAGCAATCGTCGCGGGGGTATCATCCCTCCCCGTGTTATGCTTCTCACGGATCCTATGTATCGAGTATGTCCCTGAATATTTTGATGACCCCGAGCTGAAAGAGACACTTGGTTCTGGGGGAATGTCCCGTCCCTAGACCAATGAGCATGACTCGGTGGGACGTAACCCGACCCCGAGCCGAATGGTCAAGTGGCCTCGGCGGAACAAGATCCAGCCCCGAGCCGATTATCGCGGTGGCCTCGGCGGAACGTAATCCGGCCCCGATGTGTTTGAAACATTAAGGGCATATTCTTCCTTAGGTTCGATAACATTGGAGCAAGCAATCGCCACGGGGGTATCATCCCTCCCCGTGCTATGCTTCTCACGGATCTATACTCTGATTCACTTTCGTCCCTGCTGTTTAATGCTTGTGTGGAATCGACTGATTCTGGTGTGACTTGTGCTTTTTTATGGTGGTATCCGTGGTCGGGTAGTTGCGGGTTTTATGCTTTTGACCCTGGACCGTTGTATTGAGTATGTCCCCGGAGTTTTGAATATGGTTCACAAAAATTTTTATTTTTAGAAGAGAGGGTGAAAATTTTGGAAAAGAAAATTTTATTTATATTCGGGGACATACTGCCCTTCTTACAACTCTCTCCGGGCCATTTTGAGAGAGGCTTTATATTGAGTTTCCGTCCCTTGTCGGGTTGCTGCAAAAGAAAAGAAGGAATAGAGAATTTACTGAAAGTATTTTCTCAACATCTCGGCGTTCCAGGGTTTTTTTAATCTTGTGCCGTCAAGCTGTTCTAGGATATAAGCCCCTGGCCTTACCACCTCTGTGATTTTGTAGGGCCATTCCCACTTGGCACCTAACGAGCCCTCCTCTGGTCGTCGGGTGTAGAGATGGCAAAAATACCTGGACCCGGGTCTTTAATATTAAGACCCGGGTCCGGAAAAAATTAAAAAAAAATTAAAAAATTTAAAAAATAAATTAGATTTTAATAAAAAATATAAATATATATGGGCATATATATATATAAAAATATATAGAATTTAATAAAAAATTAAAAGAATTGAAATAAAACTAATAAAATACAAATATGAATATAAAATAATACAATTAAAATTTAAAAAAAAATTAAAAAAAAAAAAGAATCCAGGTAACCGGGTCCGGTCCGGGTCTACCCGGGTCCGGGCCCGGAGAAGTGAAATCTCTTCCGGATCCGGACCCGGGGAAGTGAAATCTCTTCCGGATCCGGATTCGAAAATTGCCATCCCTAGTCGGGTGTTTAAGGTGACCCTTCTCAATACTAAGTTGCCCGGGAGGAAGGAGCGGGTTCGAACTCTTCTGTTGTAGAAGCGGGCCATTCTTTGTTGGTAGACTGCCGCTTTCATAGCTGATTTCTCACTTCTTTCCTCGATCAGGTCGAGGTGGTTTTTGATAAGTTCTTCATTCTGCTCATTCCCAAAGTAGCGGACCCTGTGAGTTGCTACCCCGATTTCTGCTGGAATGATGGCCTCACATCCGTATGATAGGGAAAACGGTGTCTCCCATATGGAATCTTTGTAGTTCGTCCGATGTGCCCACAGCACTTCTGGTAATTCTTCGACCCATAAGCCTTTGCTTGATCCGAGCCGAGCTTTAAGGTTTGCCTTGATGGTTTTGTTTGTTGCCTCAACTTGTCCGTTTGACTTGGGATAGGCTGGCGAGGTGAATTTTAAAGCGATCTGGAGGTCTTCGCAGAGCTTCCTGAATCATTTGCTATCGAATTGTTTCCCGTTGTCGGTGATGATTGCCCGGGGGATTCCGAACCTGCAGATAATATTCTTCTTTACAAACTCTGTGGCTTTCTTCTCCGTGATGGTGGGTAGCGGCTCGGCTTCTACCCATTTTGTGAAATAGTCTATGGCCACGATTGCATACTTCGCCTGCCCTCGCCCCTTTGGCATTGGTCCTATGATATCTAGCCACCACTGCACAAACGGCCACGGGCTGGATAGGGTGGTTAACTGCTCTGCCGGTTGATGGTGGATGTTGGCATTTTTCTAACAACCTTCGCATTTCTGGGCTACCCTCACACCGTCCGGATGCATGGTCGGCCAATAAAATCTTTGTCTTAAGGCTTTAAAGGCGATTGATCTTCCTCCGTCGTGACTTCCACAGATGCCCGTGTGAATTTCCCTGTGCACATAGTCTGCTTCCTCTTCTGTCAAACATCTCAGGATGGGTACGATATAGCCTCTCCGGTAGAGCACCCCTTCGATCAGGGAAAACTTGGTGCTCTTGAATTTTAGCTTCTTGGCCTCCTTTTTGTCTTTAGGGGTTTCCCCTGTTTCCAGGTACCTCTAATCGGTTGCATCCATGAGTTTTTGCCTTCCTCCTCTACTATATCTACCTCCAGCTCCCTTATGCTTCTTTCTCGGAGGCATATGAGAGGGATTATTCTGGGGTCCTCGGTCTTCATTGAGGATGCGAGCCGGGCCAGGGAGTCTGCTTCACAGTTGTCTTCTCGTCCGATTTGTTCGAAGCGTACGTTTCCTACTTTCTCCATCAACTTTTTTACTTCGGCTAAGTAAGCTATCATAGTCGGCTCTCTGGCCTGAAATTCTCCTTTTAGTTGTTGAATGGCTAGCTGAGAGTCACTCATTACTACCACGTTGTGGACTCCCACTACTGTGCATAGCCTCAATCCGGCCAAAATTGCTTCGTATTCGGCTTTATTGTTTGTGGCTTTGAAAGCAAATTTCAAGGCAATCAACACTTCTTCTCCTTCATTGTTTTTCAGTGCGATTCCTGCCCCATTGCCCTGTGAGCTAGCAGACCTGTCTACTGACATTTCCCATTTTCTTTCCTCTGTAGTCAATATTTGGGGTCCCGTGAGTTCCGCAACGAAATCTGCCAAGGCCTGCCCTTTTATTGCTACCATTGGGAGGTAAGAAATGTCGTGCTCGCTTAGCTCCACCGACCATTTCATTAGCCTTCCCGAGGCTTCTGGTATTTGCAAGATCTGCCGCAGGGGGTAATTGGTGTAAATTCCGATAGGGTGGGCCTGGAAGTAAGATCGTAATTTCCGTGTTGCCGTGATCAATGATAAGGCGACTAGTTCATGCACGGGATACCGGGTCTCTGCATCCAATAGAGCCTTGCTGACATAGTATATTGGTCTCACCAGAGCCGAACTCACTGCGTGTTTTGAGACTGCCAAGTAGAAGTATAATGTTTCTCCTAGGAGAGGTTTAGCCATGAGTGGGGGCTGTGCTAGATATTGTTCAGCTGCTGGAAGGCCTCCTCGCATTCTGGCGCCCGGCCGATCCCTTTTTGGGCCTTCTTGATGACTTTGAAGAAGGGGTGGCATTTTTCGGTCGCCCGAGAGATGAATCGGTTGAGTGCGGCGACCCTACCCGTTAGACCTTGCACCTCTTTAATTGTTCTGGGGGATTTTAAATCCAGCACGGCTTGTATCTTATGGGGGTTGGCTTCTATGCCCCGGGAACTCACCATGTAGCCTAGAAATTTTCCTGAGGCCACTCCGAATGCACACTTCTCTGGATTGAGTTTTAAATTGTGTTTTCTCAACAGTTCGAAGGTTTCTTTTAGGTCAGTCACATGACCTCCTGGTTCTCTGGACATTGTTATCATGTCATCCACATATACCAACATTGAAGTGCCGATGAGTGGTTTGAAAATTTTGTTTACCCTTTGAAAAGTTGCCCCTGCGTTCTTCAGTCCGAAAGGCATTAATTTGTAGCAGTACAGTCATTGATCGGTGATAAAAGTGGTTTTCTCCTCTTCTGCAGGGTGCATCTTGACCTGATTGTATCCTGAAAAAGCATCCATGAAGCTTAGTAGTCCTTGGCAGACTGTTGCGTCTACCAGTTGATCCACATTCGGTAGAGGAAAGCTGTCTTTTGGACATGCTTTATTAAGGTCGGTAAAGTCTACGCACATCCTCCATTTTCCATTGGACTTTTTTCACTAACACCACGTTTGACACCCACTCGGGGTACTTTACTTCTCTGATGAGCCGGCTTTTAACAGTTTTTCCACCTCGGATGTCACCGCTTTGCACCGTTCTTGATTGAAGAT
Organism: Zanthoxylum bungeanum; assembly: GCA_019454045.1. NCBI lineage: Eukaryota > Viridiplantae > Streptophyta > Magnoliopsida > Sapindales > Rutaceae > Zanthoxylum > Zanthoxylum bungeanum. Next base: position 24,235 of record SKCR01029601.1, on the reverse strand, counting down.
CCTTCTCTTCTGTTTGACCGGTTTGAGTGACGGTTTTGCTGCTAAGCGGTGACTGATGAACTTTGGGTCAATCCCGGGAATGTCATTGTGTCCCCACGCGAAAATGTCGGGGGTATTCCCGTAGACATTCTAGCAGGCCCTTTTTTAGGGTTTCGTCCAAGTTCCCCCTATCTTTATGCTTTTTTTCGGTCCGAACAGTCTTATTTCTTCTAACTCTTCAGTTGTTCCTAGCCGGGCAACTTTATCAGGGCGGGGACCTGGTTCTTTCCCATCGTTCTCGCCCCTCTGCCTCTTCTTGGTGCATTCTTCAATGCAGAGGGTCTCTCGTGAGAGAGTGGCAAAGCAGCTACGGGCTATCTTCTGACTCCCGCACAAGACTCTGATCCCTTCCTGGGTGGGGAACTTTAGTTTTAAGTGATAGCAGGACATCGCAGCCTTTGTTTTCATCATAAAAGGTCGGCCGATAATGACTTGGTAACTGCTCAGGCAGTCCACCACAGTGAAGTTTACCATAACCATCCGGGTCCTGGGGTGAGTTTCGATGGTTGTTGCCAGTTGTATTCTCCCCAGCGGGATGACCATTGAACCTCCAAAACCGTACAGGGGGGTGCCGTCATTAGTTAGGGTTACGTACTCCACTCTCAGGCTTTCTAAAACTTCTTTGGAGATTATGTCTGCCGCGCTTCCGGGATCTACCAGGATTCTATCTACCTTTGTGCCGCTGATTGTAGCTTTGATTATTAGTGCATCGTTATGGGGGAAACTCACCCCACGAGCATCCTCATCGGTGAACATTATGGGCACCGACCGACTTCCTCGTGTTACTGAGGACCTTTCCGTTTCCAACACTTCCATCCCCTGTATCCGGCTATAGCTTTTTCTCGATCGGTTAGAGTCTCCGGCTAGTGTTTTCCCTCATGCGATGATGTTCACCTGCCGGTTTTGTGTCCTATGTCTGGCTGCCATGGCCTCATGGTTGATATAACTGTTTAGATACCCATTTCGGGCTAGGTCTTCCATCTGTTCCCGGAGATCCTTGCATTCGTCCGTTGTGTGCCCCCTCAGATTATGATGTACGCAGTAAGATTTCTGGTTCCTTTTATCCTGGGGAATCTCCTGAGGTCGGGTTTTATCAAGAGGCCTTTTTCCTGTGTCTCCATGATGATTTGCCCTGGTGGCTTGCTCATGGGAATGTACTCTTCTTCTCGGACTACATGATTCACCTGGGTCACGACCCCTCTTTCATGATCTCTTCGAGGAATTGGTTTGAATTCTTTGGGTCTCGGATTGAATTTTTTGAATTCCCTGTCCGGTCGTCGGGGGGTCTCTGTTCTTGTTGTTCTTTCTCGAATGGCCGTCCCCCTTCGGGAGATCTTTTCTTCGCTTTCTAACAAGGCAAATTTTCGGGCTACCTCTAGAGCGGTAGCATAATCTGGTGTGTCTTTGATTCTTAGGTGAGTCCATAGTTTTCCGACCATTAGGGCTCCCTTTAAACTTTCCAGGGCCTCTTGGGACTCGTATCCTCCGACCTCGAGTATCATATTGTGGTACCTCTCGATGAAAATTTTTAGGGGCTCGTCATCTCTTTGCTTTATAAGCCTCAATTCTCCAATCGTCTTCTTGGGGACGCATGCCCCTTTAAGTGTCAAATGAACGACCTTTTAAGCTGTGTGAAGCTTCCGATGATCCCCGGGGCCAGACTTCTGTACCATATGATGGCGGGTCCACCCAAAGTTAGGGGGAACACTTTGCAGATGGCATCCTCTACCACTCCCTGGACTTCCATCAACAAGACAAAGCTTTCGATGTGGGATTTCGGGTCAGAGTGGCCTTTGTAAGGTGCCATGGTTGGCATGTTTAATCGCCTTGGAATTTTGCTGACTTTATTTATTCCGTGATGGGAGATTCCTCCTCGCTATCCCGGGCATCCCCTGTATCAGTTTTGAGGCCTACCCCCCACTTGGTCATCTTCTTTTTTAACCAAGACTTTATTTCACTGCTTGTGCCGCCATGTCGTATCTTGTGCCCCTATGTGCGTCTATTGCCCCGGGTGCGACATTCCTCATCCCTTGGAATTTCCCGCACACTTTCGCTACGCTCCCTGTCCTCTCTTCTGGAGTCGCGGAGACTGTCATAGGAGAGATCCAGTGATGGTCTTCCTCCTTCTTCTTCCCAAGTGTCCTCTGTTCGTAAATCTTTTTCTACAACTACGGATTTTATCCCGTATGGGCCCCTCCTCCTGGGTCCATCGTCTTCACTTGTGTATCACCATTTTCCCTTCTGCTTTTTCACTTCTTCTTCGACTGGTTCCGACGTCTGGTCTCTCGTTGTTCGTTCCCTCCATTCTCTCCGGCCGATCCATCATGGATTTCATGCTTTCTTCCATCATTTTCATCCAGTCTGTTGCTGGACTCCCCAGAGATTGATGATTTCCGCCTTCTGCCATTGTCTTTCTACGCGAACTGCTTTTTGTTGGGTTCCCCACAGACGGCGCCAACTGTTGACGGTGGATTTTGGTCTCATGGTAATATGGGAATATCACTCCCGAGGTAATCCTCCTTCAATAGTGAATTTGTTTGGTTATGGGGGAAACCAAAGGCAAACTTAGCAGAAGGTAGATAATGCGCCAATCAAACAAGGAGTTTTAACGTGGTTCGGCGGATTTTTATCCGACCTACGTCCACGGACACAAACAGGACTATACTTTTATTGCTGGAACTTGTATCTCTTGTCCTTTACAAGTTTTAGCACAATAAGATTGATATTGATTATGATGCCTCTTACACATACTCTACCCTTCTATTTATAATAGTGAAGAAATCAGGTTCCTTCTAGTATGAGGATTCCTAGTTGAAAACAATCTCTTGTTCCCACAAGGATTCCTTAATAATTACCTCATTTCATCTTTTCCTTTATCATTCTAGACACTGTCTTCATTAGTATCTCTTATGAAGGTAGGATTGTCTCTTATCCGTAAGGATATGGTGTCATCTTCCGGAACATGTCTCGCCGTCTGGTCGGTCTTTATGAGGTCGGTCATAATGATCCTTTGATTTGAGAATGCTGCTGTCGATCTGATAATGTCCGGTCATTCGAACCAAAGTGCTTGGTTGTCAACCATAAAGTGATCGGTCTCTTCCTGTTGTGGTCGGTCTGTAACCATAAGGTGCTCGGTCTCTTATTGCAAAGTGCTCGAGCCCTTGCTGCTGGCTTTTTATTAGGGGTGTCAAAACGAATCAACGAATAGAATTCGTATCGAATCCTAAACGAATCGAATCAAAATGTGATGGATTCGTATTCGATTCGTTTATTAAACGAATCCTAATATCAGGATTCGTATTCGATTCGTTTATTAAACGAATCGAATACGAATATTCGTTTATTCGTTTAGTCAATGATATTATTTAATAAAATAATTTACCACACTTGATTTACATTAATTCTTCATAAATATATACATATGAAATATGTAATTAATATATTTACTAAAAATACCTCACCAAATATTGAAAATATTACTTTTTCTATGATAATTAGCTATAATTTCTCGAATCTTAATTGAAAATTAATAAGAACTAGTAAAAAAAATAATAAAACGAATCCTAAACGAATAAACGAATCAATGAGCTTAAATTCGTATTCGATTCGTTTAATAAACGAATCGAATCAAATTGACCCATTTATTAAACGATTTTTCAAACCCGTATTCGCTTTAAAGCGAATCGAATCGAACGAATAAACGAATCCTGACCCAAATTGCCACCCCTACTTTTTATGGGTCGGGTCGGCATCAATGATCCCGAACGAGAATGAGATTTACCTTTTAGCCCATGTCGTGCTGCTTTAAATACCATAGTGCCTGAAAACACCATCAACATAAATAAACCAATTGTCTCGTTTATAGTATAAAATCAACTAGATCTGAATTATTTATAATATAAAGACCTAAATTTTTATTAAGATTTTTGTTATGATATGAAATTATTATCAAAGATGTGTTCAACCCGGATAAAGTGCAGATCATATACTAGTATGCATATAAATGTAACAAAGCTTCTTAAAAAAATTTCATTAAGGCTTCAAATTTCCTTAAACAACCTCCGAATAAGATGATGAGATTCGAATTCTTTTCATAAAAATTAAAAAAAAAAAATGAGTTTTTATTATTATAAGCTATAAAAAGGCTAAAAATTTCTCCTAAAAGATCGTTGTTATTTATTTTTGCTAACCAATAAAATTCATTTACTTAACTATATATATGTCATAGTTCGCGGACGTAACTAACCGTGTGCCCACTCCTCCTATCTTAAATTTAGTGAATGAGTTATGATTTTTGTCTCGATAACATTTTTTATTCTTATCCTATTTAATTTTCGGGTGATCTAACTCCTTAGATTTGAGATAATAACTAATAATATCATGAAAATTGAGAAATTGACATTGTACTTTATGTATAATAAATTATATTTGATTATTTAAATAAAAAATATATTATCATTTTCGGATGAACATATGGAGTATTATTGGAGATGCTCGTATCCCATACCATTTTACTACTATACTCCATCGTTCTGACCATTGGGCTGTTTATTAGTTTCATTTCCCATGCTCTCTTCGTAATAATAATTCTTAGAGCTGTAAGTGAATTGAGTCATTTATGAACAGTTCGATTCGCATTTGGCTTGATCTAAGATCTATTTATTTAATAAATGAGCTACTCGAACTAAAAATAATAGCTCGATTATTAAATATTCATAAAAGCTCGATTCAGCTCATTTTTACTCACGAAAACTATTTGAAATAAACTCGACTCGGATCCTATTAATTCAACTCTACTCGATATTATAATGTGTGTATCACAAATATTTGAATTTTGTAGGTTTTTTAAAAAAAAAAATGAAGTAAATAAAAAAGTCCCAAAATTGAATTTTTTAAGTTCAAGTCGAGATTGATCTCAATATTTGCTTAACGAGTTGAACTCGAACAACATATTTAAAGCTTGATTGAAACTCGAGCTTATATAAATTCATCGTACTTGGATTAATATAAATTGACACAATTAATAACTATTTCGTGTTGTGTCAATCTTTTTATTAATCATATCGAGTATTAATAATTAGTGAATGATCTAATAAACCAATTATTTACTTATTTTATATTATTTCAGCTTAATTGATAAGATTCTAATTTTTTTGTTTGCAATATCTAATTTCGAATAGCACAACGAATCTCTCTCTTTTTTTTTTTTTTTTTTTTTTAATTTTTTTATTTGTTTATATATTTGATTGTAAAATTTGTTTTGGAATAAATAAATAAATTGTAAAGTCTATCGTGAGATGGAGATTCACTATATTCATCTGTTGATGGTGGTTTTTCACCCCCAAGAAGTCAGAATTCATTGGAAGGGTAGAATGAAGATTGCAGTTAACAGATAAAGGCCCAAGGATATTGTGAAGATAAGAGGTCGACAGAGGGTCTCGATCCCGAGGTACACGTTGGGACACCGAAGTGGTCATGTTTGAGGTGGTTAGGTCCGACAACACTAGAACGTTTGTGAAGATTTACCCGATGTGGTCGGGTCGGTCCCAACATCAGACTCTCGGGATAACCTCGACATTAGACTCTCGGGGGCAGCCTCGACATTGGACTCGACATTTAGAGCCTCATGTCAGCCTCTGAAGTCATGATCGACTCAGCAGATCAAATCCGATCAAGGAAATTAGACCAATCACCTAGAGTCTCGGCACACCAACCTGATATGTTAGTAGACACAATGAAAGATGTTGCATGTTTAGGTCGGGGATGTTGAACCTTATGAATATGTATGGATGACGTAATCCCTACATGAAACCTATAACCGACAGACAATTGATGGGTGTAACGTACGAGTAAAGGTTGATGGGCATAACATACGAGCAATGGTTAATGGGCGTAACATATGAGTAATGAGCAATAATGACAAGGAAACGTGGCACAGTTGAGGGAGATTTATTCGAGGAGTGATTTTCCTGAATTACCTCTGGAACGAAAATCAGCAGTCAACAGTTGGCGTCATATGTGGGGAAAAGTACGAAAAACAACAAACACGTTAAGACGATGGTAAGAGATCAAAACCATGGAACTGCAGAGTCACTGACGATGGGATGGATGGAGAGGATGGAGGAAACCTTGCGAAATGAAATAGATGATGCACGAAAAGAGAGAGACACAACTCAGACCCTTATGAAGATTATGATGAAAAAGATTGAGAAACTAGAGAAGACCGAAGAACCTATTAGAGTAGGATCTAGTAGAAAGATGAAAGAAATAGCGAGAAGAAAAATGATCAACGAAGTATATGGAGACCGAAGAAATAGAAAGAGAACCACTCGAGGAAGCAGATCTGAATGGGAAGATAGGCAGACCCCGAAACGATATCCAAAGAAGGGGCGTGAAGTTCCCGGTTACAGAGAATACCATATTCGAAATGGAAGACGTGAATAGGGTCATGGACAAAAGCATGACAGCTCCGAAAGCCATATGAAGGATTGGTTCCGGAGATAGATGAGGAAGTGAGAAGATAGAATGAAGGGAAGAGTTCAAAATGATAAGGACATGAGGATAACGTCCTCGTTCACGAAGGAAATATTGACGATGGAGTTCCCGATGAAGTTCACCATGCCCACGATGGACGTCTAACAAGGGCAACACGTACCCCAAGTCATATGTAGAGAGGTTCGTTTTGTTAATGGAAATTCAGGGGATGGTCGAAGAGGCCATTTGCAAGGTGTTTCCTTTAACCATGGGCGGGTCATCCAGCATATAGTTCAGGAATTTGACACCGGGGAGTATCAGTAGCTTTGCCCAGTTGAGGAAATCATTTGTGCTTCACTTCAAAAAGATGTGTGTACCGAGGAAGACTGTTGGGTCGTTGAGGTTGATGAAACATAAAGACGACGAGTCTTTGAAAGGCTTTGTCGATAGATATCATAACCTGTTATTAAAGGTCGAGCTGTATGAATCCCCGAAGGCGCTGGAAAGTTTCAAATGGACCCTTAAAGTGGGGAGGTTATGGTCTCCCTTAAGAATTCAAGAGATACCGATATATGCTTCAACCTTATAACAAGCGAGGAAATTTATACTATTGGAGGAAAATGAGAAGATTGCCCGAGGATGGGGCACCCAAATGACCAAGATACTCAGGCCAAAAAATCAGCGGGATGTGGGTAGAGACATGAGGAGATTGGTCCCGAGGCAAAATGAGTTCAGGCCGATGCTTCAGAATAATCAAGTACATGAGAGAATGTTGCATGTCCAGGTCAACCATGTTGTAACAAGGACGGTGTACACCCCATGAACAGAACTTTGACCTAGATAGTTTGGGAAATCCACGACAAAGGTCTTTTGGCTGAGCTTGATCCGATGAGGTTTCCCGTTGATAGGAGAGACAACAAGGCTTATTGTGTGCACCATAATCTGAGGGGACACACCACATAAAGGTATATAGACCTGTAAGAGCAAATGAATGACTTGGTAAGGAAAGACTATTTGAATAACTACATATACCAAGTGACTATGAAGATCGACCAATATTGATAGTGACAGTCATCAGGTCGGGTACCAATTATTTGGGGCAACTGGATGATAATATGGCTCAAGAAGCCCTGGAACGATGAGGTGCTGATGTAATATTTTCAATAGAGCATTTTAGAATGAGACTCAAAGAGTTGTAAGATAGACGGTAAATCCATTGAATATGAATAAGCATTTTTTTCCTAAAATAAAAACTTATTCACTTTTCTTGTTTACTATTGGGGCGAAAAATACGTGTTCAATATTTTTGTGAGATACTCATGGTTGGAATATATGAAATGGTGAAAGACATGGGGAAAATGCGCAAAACTCGTGGCACACCAATCCCTAGTGTCATTATCAAACCCTCGGGGCGGAGCATCACTACCAAATGACATGCATCTTTAGGGAGCTTAAGCGTAAAGACCGATGTGGCATTTGGCACTTCGGGATAACCATAGTACGTTCACATATGGATTGAAGTCATTGAAGACCGACGTGGCATTTGACGCATCGAGGTAATAATAGTACGTTTGGCGCCCCCACGTAACCATAACATGTATGGATTGAAGTCATTGAAGACCGACGCGGCATTTGGCGTCTCGGGGTAACCATAGTACGTTTGGCGCCCCCAGGTAATCATAGCACGTATGGATTGAAGTCATTGAAGACCGATGTGGCGTTTGGCGTATCGAGATAACTATAGTACGTTTGGCTCCCCCAGGTAACCATAATGTAAGGGTTTTTAGTGGCTGAATCCGGTAACGCAACGGAAGCGATGGAAAATCGTATTTTCCGATTTCAAAACTTTTTCTCGGATTAATTAAATAAACATATTTATTTAATATTCCAATAATCAATTATGAAATAAAATTCAATAAATCATATTTAAGTGAATTTACCAAATTACCCTTACTTTGGTATTTTGTCCATTTTAGTCCGAATTGATCTAATCAATTTTGAATGATTCTAAATCATTTCTAAGATGAACTTAGCATGTTCAAAACATCAAAACACCAAAACAACCAAAATCCCCAAATTCCTTCACTTTGGCCGAGACTCCATTAAGGGGGGGTTTGTGCATTTTGTCATTTCATGCATCAAAACACATAAAGATGTAACCAATGAACATGAAACTTTATATGCATCATATACACACACAAATACACAACATATATGAAAAGCCCCAAATTTGGAATTAGTTATGAACCCTAATTTTTCAATTTCCACAAATTGGACAAATTAGACCAAATACATTAAATCAATTACTTCAATCATCATTCTTCCATCCAATCCAAGTCTCAACACAATGAAACAACTCAAGATCAAATCTGGGCCATTTAAGAGTGGGTCAATAACTCTAGATTAGCAACATGGTTTCCAAAACCTTAAAAGAATAGTTATAACTACAATAGTTACAAGCTTTCTTCATCATACATGCTCAACACTTTCACAAAATTTCCATCATCAAAAACACAAGAAATAATGAAAAGAATAACTTAAGAACATCACAAGATTTTTCCTAGATCCTAAGGAACAATTTACTTTCTAATAGAAAGTTTGAAAAACTTACAAAATCCAAGCTTTTCTTTTGGTTTCTTCTTTTCTTCCTCACTTGCTTTCTTTGTTTTCTTTAATGGAGTTTCTTGTAAAGTGTATTAGATTAAGAAAAAGTGAAATGAAAAACAATATATACATGTAACAATTAAGCCTTGGCCGAATTTCACTTATACAAATATAAGTCATGTAATTTCATTTTCATTTCAACTAAATTTAGTCAACTTGCATAAATATCCAAATAAACTTTATTAGATATTTAATTAAGTCAACAAAGGCAACTAATATCTTACTTCAAATATCATAATGTAAGATATTTATATTTTAATTAATTTAATCATTTAACAATTAAATAATCAATAAATTAATCAAATACAAATATATTAAATATATGTATAATATTTACATTAAATATTAAAAACATATATTCATTTAGGATATAAGTCAAATAACTCATTTTGACTATTAATTAATGTGTATTTAAATTAATCAAGTATTAAATGTAAATACACAATAATTAGGCAAATGACTATCTAGTCCCTTTAGCACGTATCTTGCGTTTAACCTTTAAACGACTTTATAAATAATCAATATTATTTATTAATGTTGCTCTAGTGCTCTACGAGTATGTTTCATTATTGAGACTCTCTAGATTCAGGTATATCCGTCACGAAATCAAATTTCGTGTCCATAATCTATCCACCCGTAGATTATGACGATCACGGATAATCTCACTGAACCATACAGGTCGAGGTCATGGCAAATGTATAATTCCTCCGTCACAGGTATCCGGATAAATCCCAGAGATATAGATGTAAACGTCAAATCTCTACGGGGATTATCCAGTCGACTATTCCATTAGCAATCTCTAAAAGAATGTTTAGAACTAGCTTCTAAACTTTACCACGGGCCCATGGTTTTATCTGATTGCTAATCATATGGACTACCTATGCTCTGGTACACAGAACTGACGGATCATATCTTGATATACATAGGACACCCTGAGGATCTATCTACACCCAACGAACAGACGGAGGTCTGATCTAAATAGATCGTTGACGTGACTGTCATCTAAGTGTAGAAGATGTCTCATGTGCCCACAATGGCATCTCAAGTCTAAGAATCACAAGTGCTACTCAACCCGAGAAGATTCTTATTGACGCTGGTGTACCATCCATTAAGAATCTTCGGTGAGTCGTTCAATGTTTATCCGCTATAAACACATACACGTCTATACTAGTCTCCAAGACTAATGGTTCATTGAGAAACCATTGGAATCATATATTCCAGTATACGACATGTACTGGTCTCAACGGGTTTACTATACTGACTAAGTAGTGTAAACCTTGACCAGGAACAATCTGAGAATGACAACGTCATGATACTACTCAATGTCAGTTGCGACGCTTTTGCAACAGTACCATGACTAATCATTCTAAGGTCATTACGTCTTTACCATTTAATAAGATAGATTATATTATAGAAATTGCATATATTATTCATAATAATAATATTTTACAGAAGTATTCAAAAGAAATACAACCGGGAATTGGCGCTCTGAGCACCAACCCCAACACATAACACGTATGGATTTAAGTCATTGAAGACCGGCGTGACGTTTGGCGCCTCGAGGTAACATAGTACGTTTGGCGCCTCCAGGTAACCATAACACGTATGGATTGAAGTCATTGAAGACCGATATGACGTTTGGCGCCTCGGGGTAATCATAACATATTTGGCACCCCCGATAACCATAACACATATGGATCGGTGTTGAGTTACATCCCACTGAGGTCCTATTCATGTGTATTGGTACAAGGATGGTCCATTCCCTTGCTATCAAGTGACTTGTAATGGCTCAAGGTCGAAATTTCTCCCCCCGAGACCTTGTTGTTTTATTAATTGCGTGAGAATGTAAGCTTTCCCTCGTGACCTTTTGTTTTGTTTTGCATATCCTCAAGCGGAGAAGCCAGTGGATGAGTTGACCAAGGTCATCTCGGATCAACCTTCAGTTGGAGAAGGCCTAATGGAAGGGATGACCAAGTTATGAACTAAAAACTGAGATGATGGATCATAATTTTGAACCTGACATGGATTTTCACAAGAAACATTGAAGGTTGCGGTCGTGGTACCCGCTAAGAGGTGGGGGCAAGCTTGAGATTTTGGACTGGATCAGAACGGAGTATCGGCCCGATGATACCAGATCGATTTCTGGCTTCATGCACCACCATTTTTTTATAGTTCCCGACACCAACTCGCTAACTCGTTGATACCGAGAACTATGGGACAAATGTTGATTGTGGTTTTTCACCCCCAATAAGTCAGAATCCATCGAAATGGTAAAATGAGGATTACAGTTAACAAATAAAGGCCCAATGACATTGTGAATATAAGAGGTCGGCAGAGGGTCCCGAGCCTGAGGTACACGTTTGGACACCGAGGTGGTCATGTCTGAGGTGGCTAGGTCCAACAACACTAGAACGTTTGTGAAGATTTACCCCATGTGGTCAGGTCGGTCTCAACATCCAACTTTCGGGATAACCTCGACATCGGACTCTCTGGATTGCCTCGGGATCGGACTCGGCATTCAGAGCCTCGTGTCAGTCTCTGGAGTCAGGATCGACTCATCAGATCAGACCTAGTTGATGAAATCATACCAAACACTTAAAGTCTCGGCACACCGACCCGATCTGTTAGTAGACACAATGAAAGATGTTACATATCTCGGCACACTGATCTGGTTACCTAGGTCAAATGTGCTGAACCTTATGCATATGTATGGATCACGTAAGCCCTACATGAAACCTATAACCGCCAGACAGTTGATAGACGTAACATACGAGTAAAGGCTGATAGGCGTAACGTACGAGCAAGGGTTAATGGGCGTAACGTATGAGTAATGGGCAATAATGACAATGAAACATGGCTGATGTCATAAGCTGTTGTAACAATAGAATTTATCCTAGTATATAGAATGAGTTGAATTTATTGTAATGAGTTCTCTTTTTCAGTTGGCTAATTTGTTTATTCACTTGTAAAATAGAGAAAAACCTATTGTAAGCGAGAGATATAGAGGTCGGTCTGACCCGAGGTCCTAATAAAAACTTCATTTTTCTTGTGCCTGTGGACATAGGTCGGATCTATTCCGCCGAACCACATTAAATTCTCTATGTTATCTGTGTATTTTTCATCTTTTGCTAAGTTTGTTTTTGGTGCCCAAACCAAATAAATTCACAGTTGATGGATGTTTGTTCGATGAGTGATTTTCCCGAATTGCCTCTGAAATGAAAATCAGCCGTCAACATCATCAATATATGATATAATATTATAGAATGATTATCCATGATCTAGACAAATAATGTAGCATATTATGATAAAAATTTTGTAATATAAAACTTATTATTTTAATGCATGAATGTTGAAGAAAAATATTAGATAATCTAGTTTCATAATATTTACACCTATTATATGATGTAACGGTTGCAAGCAAATATATTTCATGATACAATAAAACTTTTAAAAAATATAACACAATACTTCGTTTAATCTCTATTTGATAACTTACTCAAGAGAAAATGTTATATTTGTTACGAAGAAATCATATCCGATTTATAGACAATAAAAAATTATCTCCAAAATACGACATAATTTTTAATTATCCAAAGTCATGTATTTTGGCACCGAAATACACCAAATTCAGTTATTAATATGTTATTTTTGCTGTTTAATTTTCATTTATTCCCAATATGTCACATAAGATAATAATTGAATCAAAAATGAATTTATTATATTCATATCATATAACATCTTACATTAATAAATTAATCATCTTATATTAAATATATGTCTAAATTCATTATTAATGTTATGATTCGTTTCATATGTTTAAAGCTACAAGATATAGATCTGTTACAATTTTTTAAAAAGCTATTTTCATGTATTTACATTTTACATAATGTAGAAAATCACTTATCAATAGGATAATAAATAACTTGTAATCAAATGCTATGTTCGTTAAACATCTATACCAAGCATGCATTATAAAATCGAGATCTTTATATTTTGATCAAACATTTTATATTTGGAGAGAAAAATAATTTTTCCACTGTAATTTTTTTTTTAATTTCAAAATATAAACTGTTAGATCAAAATCTAACAACCTAGATTTAACTGAAGAGATGTACGGGAGCCATCGATTCCCTTAGTAGAGCCCGACATATAGTTGTATATTGGAGTCCACTAGAATCTATTAGTGCCTACTAATATCCAAAGCATAAGTAATTTTTTTTTATATATATATAATCAGATGTTGAGGCCAATTTACGCGCACTTTAATTAATCCCCGAAATTTGTATTATGTTTCCTCATAAGTTTTTCCGCATAAATCTTAGTAAGTTACTGTCTTTTTACATCATGGGTCATGAACTCAATAAAATACATCTAATGAGATTCAAACATTGAATATGAGAATGAATAAATTACTCAAAAATCAACCCATGTGGAGTTGATCATAAAGTAATTTGGTATCAAATATCACATCAATTGATATCACATTCTTATAGTCATAAAATCGATGATGATGATGATGAAACCTCATGATAAGCACACCACGTTCCCCGCACGTTATAAACATTCTCAGTAAAAAAAAAAAAAAAACAAAAAAAGGAAAAAGGAAAAATAATATTAGTAATTGGATCCTTTAATCTTACAAAAGAAAAATCATGTTCTTATCTGTAATTTATCTAAAATTAAGGACCCAAATGTTATTTTTACAACAACAAAAAATGCACTAAAAAGAAGAGAAGGAAGATTTATCTGTCATTGAGCTTCCATTTCCATAATTTATCCACTTTCTCTTCAGTAAAAGCAAGAACAAAAATATTTTCTCTCTCTCTCTCTCTAGATTCTCTACAGTATCATTACCACTCTGTTTCTGTTTCCATTTTCCTTTCAAAAACCCAAAAAAATATAAATTATATTATAAATTCCATTTCTAATTCTCTCCCAACAGTCCCACTCAAATTTTCAGATTCTTTACTCTGCCTTCAAATCTCTCCAAACTCAAATCCCCTCTTCTCTTTTGTATAAAATCACTCTGATACTTCACCTCAATCCTTCAAGCTTTCCTGTTCTTCAGTTCACATACAGATACACACACACACAATATATAACACACAAAAAGAGAGAAAATGGAGAAGTATGAACTTGTGAAGGACATAGGATCTGGGAATTTTGGGGTGGCCAGGCTTATGAGAAATAAAAACACCAAAGAACTTGTTGCCATGAAGTCAATCGAGCGTGGCCTCAAGGTTTTTTTTTTTTTTTTTTTTTTTTTTTTCAAGTTCTTCATTAAAGCCATTTCAATTCTTGCATGCATGTATTAGTTGGTGAGTAAAAAGTTTGATATTCTTTTCTGAGGTTGAAAATAAAGACAAGAAGAAAAATTCTATATGGGAAAATTTTGATTTTTTAATTGTGTTATTGTTTGTCTATTTTTTTTTTTTTTAATTTTTATTTACTGAGGTTCAGATTGATGCGAATGTGGCTAGAGAGATTATTAATCATAGATCACTTCGCCACCCGAATATTATTCGCTTCAAAGAGGTTAGTGTGTTTTTTCTTTTATGGGTTTGTTTTTGTTTAGATGATTTTAATTTTTTTGGCTTGTAAAACTGCTTATTTTGGCTACCAATATTGCATTTGTTTATTTTTGAAATTTTGTTTGATGGGTATTTGAATTTGTAGGTGGTTCTGACTCCGACACATCTGGCAATTGTGATGGAATATGCAGCTGGGGGTGAGCTCTTTGAGAGAATTTGCAATGCTGGAAGGTTCAGCGAAGACGAAGTATAATTTATCTTAGCTTTTTCATAACTTTGATTTGCTTATTGTCTGCGACTAATTGTGAAAAAGAAGAAAATCAAAATCTTGATTTGATTATGTTGTTTGAAATGCTTTGAAAGAAAGAGCGAGGTTCTATTTTGTTGATGTTGTTACACATTTGCATTTGTGCAGGCCAGATATTTTTTCCAGCAGCTTATTTCAGGTGTCTGCTATTGTCATTCCATGGTAAAAGTGACTTGAAATATCAGAAAGATGTTCTTTCTGATTTACTGGTGAATTTATGTCAATTTCATTTTTTTCCTTTCTTTGCAGCAAATATGTCACAGAGATTTGAAGTTGGAAAACACTTTGTTGGATGGAAGCCCAGCGCCACGCTTGAAAATATGTGATTTTGGTTACTCAAAGGTCTGATTTTATAATCAGATCAGTGTTATAAGCTCTGTTTAGTTTGATGAAGTTTATAATAAATTTTTAATCCTTTGATGTTCTTTATTTGTGTAGTCATCTTTGTTGCATTCAAGGCCCAAATCGACAGTTGGCACTCCAGCATATATTGCCCCAGAGGTTCTTTCTCGGAGAGAATATGATGGCAAGGTATGTGTGTTCATCTATGTTGGTGGACATGTTCATATTGCATACTGAGTAAATGCTTCATCTATAACGTAGCTAATTAGTCTAATTTGTTTATGATCTATACAAACTGTCAATTAAAATTTCAAGGATGATTACCAATCATGCCATTAATTGTTTCGTATTGCAAACATATTTACACATCAGTTATGTTATGGTTGATTACTGTATTATTTCTGCAAAGAACAGGAATCATATAAATCTATAGTCTTCACTTTTAGAAGTCCTTCAAAAAAATTCACCATTTTTGTTTGTTCAGTTGGCAGATGTGTGGTCGTGTGGAGTGACTCTTTATGTTATGCTGGTGGGAGCATACCCTTTTGAAGATCAGGAGGACCCAAAGAATTTTAGGAAGACTATTAGTGTAAGACACCTTCACATTAATCTCCCACCTATTCATTTAAGGATTTGTATTTTGTTCTTCTTCACATCCTTGTCATATTTTTTTTGCAGAGAATAATGGGTGTTCAATACAAGATCCCTGACTATGTTCACGTATCTCAAGACTGTAGAAATCTCCTTTCTCGCATATTTGTTGCCAATCCATTGAGGGTATGTATGACTATAACTTCCTCAACTCTTCTAGAGAATCTTAATTTATTTATATTATGAGTGTCTGAGAAAAAAAAAGAAGGAAAATCTATTTTACTTGTTCTCTAACACAATGTGGATATTTAGGTTTAGATTCTGATCTGGAAACAAAAAAAGATTAAAAAATAGTAAAATTAGAGGACAAAGTTTTCAAATAATGTCCAAATTCGACTGGAGACTTGATAACTTGCATAGGCTTATTTAGTCTGCATTCAATCTTAGTTTATTGTTGCTTTAATCTAAATATTAAATGAATAACATAATTTTTGTTTTAACATCTGCCTACGGAACACAAACAATTATACTCTATTTCTGAGATCAGAGATGTGAACGTCACATAACTCAGTATTATAAAATTTGTCATAATCTTATCATGCTTTTGTAAGATCTGTGGCCATGGGGTGTGTGAGAAGTTTTGGTATTTAAACCATGTCTGTGATTAAAAGGACTCCTTTATAGATGATATTTTAGCTCATATCCTTCTGCTGACAGTTGTTTGTATTTTTAGATAATGAGTCATTTTAGGTTATATCCTGGGTCAACCGTTCGCATTTTGTGACACTTTTTCACGATCATGCTGCTTCCTGATTATGAACTAGCTTAATTCATGTAGGTACTGTTTATATCTTTCTTTGTTTAACAGAGAGTCACCATTAAAGAAATCAAGTCTCATCCATGGTTCTTAAAGAACTTGCCCAGGGAACTAACAGAGCCAGCTCAAGCCATCTACTATAGGAAAGAAAACCCAACTTTTTCCCTCCAAAGTGTTGAAGAGATCACGAAAATTGTGGAAGAGGCAAAAGTTCCTCCTCCCATGTCTCGATCAATCGGAGGCTTCGGCTGGGGAGGAGAAGAAGACGGTGATGAGAAGGAAGAGGAAACCGATGCTGAGGAAGAAGACGAGTACGAGAAGACGGTCAAGGAGGCACAACAAAGTGGAGAAGTTGATGTCAGTTAAGGATTAACTTATCCCTCTTCCAAATATTTGAGTCAAGAATTTTGCCTCTTGAATTACCTGTACTTAAGTGTGCTTCCTATTTTCAAGTTTGTTTAAAATCAGTTTTCTATTTAGGACATGGTGGTGAATAAGTGTTCTGTAAATTGTATGGGCAACAGAGCTTTTAAGTGTTTCATATGTGAGACAAACAATAGGGTACGTTCCTTCTTGATCTTGGAAATATTAGGATCTTAAGATTAATTTAGATTTCTATTTACCGGGGTTAACATTAGCGTCATAAATTTAAGGGTTTTGTTTGGTCTAGGTATAGTTGAAAGAACACAGTTTTTGTAAGGAGATTTCATCGTAAAGTTGGTATGTATGTGCTGAGTTTCTGAAGAAGATTCTTATGATCTGCTGTACATTTTTTGTTTTTGTGGTGAGCATTGAGGGTTTTGGCACGAGTGACATTTGATTTTAGCAACTTGAAATGCAAAATCAACAAAACTGGTCATATCATATCATAGTAAAGAATTAGGTTTCTCTTCTAATATTGAGCTTTTAAAGATTTTGTACTACGTGTTCAATGACAATGTGTGATTAAGTTGTAATTTCTTTTATTCCCCTTACGTTGTATTTTCTTTTGGAGAAGCTTATATTAGGAGATAATTTTATCTGCCAAGAAAATGCAGAGTTTTGAATTTGTCATATTATATAAGTTGAGATAGATATAAATCATAAAAAAGAGACAATGGTGTTAGAAGAATTAAGAATATGCACTGGTAGCACTATCATTATCTCTATGTCCTTTTTATGCCATGCTAAATATATTTGTATTTGTAAAATCATTAGCTTTCTTGGGACAAAGAGACCAAATTAATGAATGATAGAGGAAGAATATAAATATTTTCTGCTAAATGTTTTAATATACTTAAGAGAGATAATAATGATTCAAAGCATTGTCGTTAAAGGTAGAAAGAATGAGTTTTCTCACACTTTTTCATGAGGTGCAACTAGATGCATCTCAAATATACGCGCCTGATGAAGATCATCTGACCTGACCTTTCATGAGGCACCGCACCGTGATCTGAACCTGAGTCTGAACCATGCCTTTAATATGTTTGATTCAAAGTTATGAATTGACATCACTAAAATGATCATAACTCAAAAGAATAGTGATGCTGGAAAATTTCTTTTCTTTTTTTCTTTATTACTTTCAGAATGTAGAACCCAGTCGGCAGAAAAAAAAAGATGAGTTTCTTGATCTGCTTTTACTTTTTATCATCATGGTGGCTCTTTCATTGTTTGTGTATCATTAGTTTTATAGACCATGTCAAAATATATTAGGATTTAGGAAGGAGAAGATGGTGATGCACTGATGCCAACAAAAATGATATGGTTGTTTAAGGTTCTTTATCTTTCCCAAATTATTATTATTATTATTATTATTTTGGGATAAAGCAGCTTAATTTTGAAAGAAAAGTGCTTCCCGCGTTCAACTTTTTTCTTCATGTTAGTGGGTCTTTCTACTTTTTGAGTTGTCATTGTAATGCTTTTCACCTTCACTTGGATCACTGCTTTTGGCAAAAGTGAATTTCTAGGGTTAGGGTTTCCTTGCTGGAAAAGTACACAACACCACCATGTGAGATATAAGTTTACAGCAAAAATGCTACTATATAGATACTCTTCATTTTGGGTTGGGAGGGGCGAGGGAGTAAAATTATCTTATTAATAAATTAGATTTTTTTATTAATTTATAAAACTCATTTTAATAAATTTCCGAATAGAATAGGATGACTGTCTTAGTCACCTATATGTGGCCCTACTAAGTACTAATGAATGGCTTAATTAAAAAGAGATTTGATCTGACAAGCACCATAATATAGAGAAACATAAAACTTCAAAGAGACATAACCAAATTGTAGGAATTCTTCATTAAGGGTATTTATGTCTTTTGGATTGGATGGGGTGCTTGTAAGGGGTACAACCCTTTGGGGGTTGCACCCCATCCCAAAGGGTGCCCTATTGGCACCCTTCCATGCCTATATAAGTAGGCTTGATATCCAAAACAAGACTTACAGAAAGATATCCGAATTTTGCTAAGGAAGAGACATTGTTTTCCTTTGTTTTTTGAGAGAGAATCCACCATTATTCCTAGTTCACACACTTGTTAAGGAGTGCTCCTTGAACAAGAAGATTCCGAGTAATCCTGGGAGAACGTTGGCAAAACGAATCCGTAAAGCACCCGTGACGGAGCCAATAAGTTCTTAAGGACAGAGATCATCTCGACTTGGATTGTTTCTATATCTCAATTTCCAGGTTTTGTCTTCAAGTTTTCCTGGTTTTAGGGTTTTGCATCTAGATCTACTTTTGGGAAGTTTGATCCGTTTGATTTGCATGATTATATTACTGTTTGATGACACATATTTTACAACAATCTTAAGAACTTATTGCTTTAATGTTATTAATAGTAATTCGCATGTTAGGGTTTGAATATTTTCTGGAAAATACGAACTGTGCATGAAAAACCCGTAGGGCGTTCGAACGCCCGACGCACGCGAAGGCTAAATATTTGAACTTTCGTAGAACGTTCGAACGCGTCTTCAAACGCAACTCGAACGCAAGCCTTCTGCCTTAGAACGTTCGAACGCGTCCTAAACGCTACTCGAACGTAAACCCTCTGGAATCGTTCCGTTCGAACGCGTTCACGAACGCTATACGAACGTGAACTCTCTGGAATCACACCGTTCGAACGCGTTATCAAACGCAACACGAACGCACACACACTGGACAGTCTCGTTCGAACGTAGATACGAACGCGACACTAACGAAATAGTCCTGTAATTTTTATGAACTGCAAACTTAAATAATATTAACTTGGTTAGTCATATACTATTAACACATTAATCTTGGTAGTATAGATTGAAGTTATTATTAGGTTGTTCAATTATCACAAGCATACACATAGTGATAAAGTTGAAATTGATTGGTTGTTGCATAATTGGTTGAGAATTTAAAGTGTAATTTTGCACAAGTAATTCCATCCAATCTTGATTGACATTTATATATCTACACTTATCGTAATAATTGTGCTATTGGAAGAGTGTAAATCTGGGTTGTGAATTGCTAAAAGATCCTATTGGAAAAGGTGTTCGAAGAATATTCGTTCGTTCAATTTTCCTTAAGTATCTTTAGTTAAAATTCAATGACTTGTGTTTATTGGAACTTTCGTCCATTAGAATAACAAGTGACTACCTAGTACATCACTTTGAACAAGATCATTCGTTGATCGTTGTGCAATTTGTCTTTCGTAGACTGATTGAACCCTGTTGATTTCCTGCTACAAATGGTTAGCGGAAATATCACAGTACCGGTCTCTCATGGAGGAAAACCGGAGAAATTTGGTGGGGCAAATTTCAAACAGTGGCAGAGCAAAATGCTGTTCTACCTGACAACTCTCCAGTTGGCTAAATTCCTCAAAGATCCTCCGGGTCTTGTGGAGGGTGAATCTGAATTGGCCAAGGAAGAGCGATAACAGACTTGGTTGTCTGGAGACTTCCTATGCAAGAACTACTTTTGGGTGGTCTTGACAATACCCTGTACAATGTGTACCAAGGCATGACTTCTGCGAAGGTTCTCTGGGAATCTCTCGAGAAGAAGTACAAAACATGCCGGACAAAAGAGATTTGTCGTGGGTAGGTTCCTGGACTACAAGATGGTAGTTTCAAGGACGGTGATGTCTCAGTTGGGTGAACAACAATAGATCATTCATGAAATACTGGATGAAGGAATGAAACTCTGTGAGACGTTTCAAGTTGCCACATAATTGAAAAGTTGCCTCCATCATGGAAGGATTTCAGGAGCTATCTGCAACACAGAAAGAAACAGATGAGCCTTGAAGATCTTGGAGTTCGATTGAGAATCGAACAGGACAATATGATGTCCGGAAAGGCCAGCTACAAGACTATGGAGTCTAAGGCCAACATCTTTGAGGATGTAAATGGTAGCAAGAAAAGAAAGAACAGTGAAGCTGATTCTTCCCAAGCGAACAAGAAGTTCAATGGGAAGTGCTACAACTGTGAAAAGAGCGGTCATGTGACAAAGGACTGCAGAAACAAGATATCTCAGGACAATGGCAGGATATATGAGGCTTATGTCACTGAAGATGAACAGTTAACTGATGAGATTTCAGAAATGAAACTCTCAACAGTGGTAATTGAGGCCAACTTGGTTGGGAATCCGAGAGAATGATGGGTAGACTCTGGGGCTACTCGTCATATCTGTGCTGATAGCAAGATGTTTCCCTCGTATCAGAAAGTCGATGGATGGCGCGATCATCTGACAATGGGAAACTCGTCTACCTCTAGAGTGGTTGGACAAGGCACAGTAGTTCTGAAAATGATATCCGGAACGGAGCTTACATATAATAATGTTTGCATGTTCCAGATATTCGGAAGAACTCGGTCTCGGGTTTGTATTTGTTTCTGACAAGATTGTATTGACCAGAAATGATGTCTATGTAGGAAAATGATACCTCGCTGAGGGTCTTTTCAATGACTGTCAATTGTGCTATTAATAAAGCTGAAACTTCTGCTTATATTATTGAATCACAAAATGTATGGCATGGGAGGTTAGGACATGTTAATTATGATACATTAATTAACATGGACCTTATACCTAAATTTGCATTGATAGCCAACATGAGTGTGAGGCATGTGTTGAAGCAAAAATACATAGAACATCATAGAACGAAGTTCTGAACCCTTGGAACTTGTACACATTGACGTATGTGACATGAATTTTGTGCAAACAAGAGGCGGTAAAAAGTACTTTGTCACTTTTATCGATGAAAGCACAAGATTCAGTTAAGTGTATTTGCTGAGGAGCATAGCTGAAGCTATTGAGAGCTTTATACACTGAGAACGAAGTTGCAAATCAACTTGGCAAGGAAATCAAAAGAATCAGGAGTGATAGAAGTGGTGAATACGTTTCATCATTCGGTGAATATTGTTCTGTGCACGGAATTATTCACGAAACCATTGCTCCGTATTCTCCTCAACAAAATGGGATTGCTGAGTGCAAAGACCGAACGTTGAAGGAAATGATGAATGCCATGTTGACTAGTTCTGGTTTACCTCAGAACTTGTGGGGGAAAACCCTGCTTTCCGCGACCTACGTTCTGAACAAGCTTCCTCACAGAAGATTGGACAAGACACCATATGAGTTGTGGAAAGGTTATGTACCTTCCTACAAATATCTGAAAATGTGGGGGTGTTTTGCCAATTGCCAAGGTGATGGCTCATAAACCTAAGAAGGTGGAATAGGACCCAAAACTGTTGACTGTATATTCTTCGGATATGCTTGCAACAGTAGTGCGTATCGATTCTTGGTACACACGTATGAGATTCCTGACATCAATCTGAATGTGATGATTGAGTCAAGAAATGCAATATTTTTGAAGAGACATTTCCTTGTAAGGAAAGACAAAGAATAGAGTCTCTCAAAAAGAGCTGTTGATACTGTCAAGGACAGTGATCATGTTGACCAAGAGTCAGATCCGATTTTCTGACATATTTGTTAGAAAATGAGCCTCGAAGCTACAAAGAAGCAATGTCTTCTTTGGAGGCACCTCTGTGGAAAGAGGCGATTATCAGTGAGATTGATTCAATCCTACAGAACCATACTTGGGAGTTGGTTGATCTTCCTCCAGGTTGTAAGCCACTAGGCTACAATTGGAAAGATGAAAATGGATGGATCAATAGATAAGTACAAGGCGAGGTTTGTCATAAAAGATTATAGACAAAGAGAAGGCTTGTTTACTTTGACACCTATCCACCAGTGATTCGTATCACATCAGTAGAATGCTTATAGCTATAGCAGCTATATTTGGTCTTGAAATACATCAAAAAGGATGTAAAGACGTCATTCTTGAATGGTGAATTGAATGAAGAGACTTACATGGAGCAACCAGAAGGGTTTGATGTTCCTGGATAAGAACAGAAGGTGTGCAAACTTGTAAAATCCTTGTACGGATTAAAACAAGCACCTAGACAATGACATGAGAACATTGACAAAGAGATGTTATCAAGTGGGTTTAAAACCAATGAGTGTGATAAGTGTGTGTACACCAAGTCAACTCAAATAGGATATGTCATTGTATGTCTCTATGTAGACGATATGCTGATAATTGGTAATAATCATGTGTTGATTCAGTTTACCAAGAAAGTGTTAACCAGCAAATTTGATATGAAAGATTTGGGAGTAGCTAACCTAACTCTTCCTCTATCAAAGAATACTGGCTTAAGCATATCGCAATTAGAGTATTCAATGATCATCAGAAGTCTGATATATCTCACGAATTGCACACGAACTGATATCGCTCAAGCTGTGAATAGGCTTAGCAGATATACTAGCAATCCAGGACATAACCACTGGAAAGTCATAGTAAGTGTTTTGAGGTATAAGAAACTTCAAAATATGGGCTACATTACGAGAGATATCCTGCTGTTCTAGAGGGATACAGCGATGCTGGATATCTGATATAGTGGATTCCAAATCTACGGTTGGATTTGTTTTCACACTTGGTAATGCAGCCGTGTCATGGAAATCCTCGAGGCAAACATGTATTGCCCGGTCTACTATGGAATCAGAGTTCATAGCATTAGACAAAACAGCGGAAGAAGCAGAATGGCTTAGAAACTTCCTGGAGGATATTCCTGGTTGGCCCAAACCGGTGCCAGCGATTAGCATACATTGTGATAGCCAATCGGCAATTGGGAGAGCCCAAAATACAATGTATAATGGTAAGTCTCGACACATACGTCGGAGACATAATACCATACGTCAACTGCTCTCAAGTGGCATAATAACGATCGATTATGTCAGGTCGAAGGAAAACCTAGCGGATCCACTAACTAAAGGTTTACCTCGAGAGCAAGTTGAGAAGTCATCAAGGGGAATGTTATTAAATAGTAATTCGCATGTTAGGGTTTGAATATTTTCTGGAAAATACGAACTGTGCATGAAAAACCCGTAGGGCGTTCGAACGCCCGACGCACGCGAAGGCTAAATATTGATCTTTCGTTAGAACGTTCGAACGCGTCTTCAAACGCAAGCCTTCTGCCT